>CAEGAD010085415.1:0-57662 GCA_903067055.1 Poeciliopsis paucimaculata | reverse complement strand
TCATACTGTGAAGAGATTTGTGGCTGATTCAGAACAAAGATGGGTTTGTACAGATAAAGGCATAATGAGGAAGGTTTCTGTTAGACATATTCATCAGATTAAGAGAGCAGCCATTAAAATGCCCTTACAAAGCAGCAAACCATTATTTGAAGCTGCTGGTGCCTCTGGAATCTCAAGGTGGAGGGTCCTCCAGAGATTGCGGTGTATGAACCTACTAGGCATGAACCCTAACCAGAGCTCACAAGCAGAAATGGTCGCAGTGGGCCCAGCCGCACATGAAGATTGATTTTCAAATAGACTTGTTCACTGATGACTGCAGTGCAACCCTGGATGGTCCAGATGGACGCAGTAGTGGATTGGTGGTGGACGGCTGCCACGTCCCAACACCGCTATGGCGTCAGCAAGGAGGTGGTGGAGTCATTTTTTTGGGTCGAAATCATGAGTAGAGAGCTGGTCGGCCCCTTCAGAGTTCCAAAGTACATGGATTGATCTGACTGATCACTTTCTTTAATGGTTCAAAAAGAAGAGCCAGACCTTCAGTAGCAAAATCATCTTCATGCATGACAATGCACCATCTCATGCTGCAAGGAATACCACTGTCTCATTGGCTGCTATGCGCATAAAAGAGGAGAAACTCATGGCGTGGTCACCATCCTCCTCTGACCTTAACCCTATTGAGAACCTTTGGAGTTCCCTCAAGCAGAAGATCTGAGGGTGGGATGCAGTTCATATCAAAACAGAAGCTCTGGGAAGGTTTTCTGATATCCTGCAAAGAAATTCAAGTAGAAACTATCCACAAACTCACAAGTTCAATGGATGCAAGAATTGTGCAGGTGATATCAAAGAAGGGGTCCAATGTTAAGATGTAACTCGGTCTGTTAAGATGTTTTTGATTGAAATAGCTTTTGATTTTAGTACTATTTGAAAGTTTAACACTGCACATTCAAAGAATGACCGATTATAATCCATAAAATATTTAGGAAATCTGCTGTATATAATAATTTGGAGCAGTGCATTTTGAGTTTTAAAAAAAAAATACTGTTCTCATGAGGAGCTTTGTTCAGTAAAATTTTATTTATACTGTAATAGTTCATGACTTGAAAATTATACTGATCATCATTTGCATTGACCATTTAAGAAAATCTGAGAAGATATCACTTGCATAATAATTTGTAGATACTTTTTTTATTTGTATACTTATTTTATACAGATCAGGATCTTAGTTTTAAGCAACTAATCAGTGTTTTAGAATCTATGCATTTTCGAACATGTATGTCAACTTTATGCTTTTAATAAATAAGGTTTTTTGTTTCACCTATGGTTTTCCTGTCAGAGCAGATCATGCAATCCATTTCAATCACTGGCAAAATGACTGATCCGTCAGTAATAGTGATGTCATCATTACAGTACTTTATGTTATTAATGTTCCTTTGGAATTAGCCATTAGCCACCATTATAAACGTTGCCCCGGTGATGTGATGACTTCAGCTCGTCTTTACGGGATTACATGGTAGAAATAAAGTCAAATGCTTTAGAATCCAGCTATAGAAATGTACACTGAAAATAAAGCGTCGTTTGTTGTGAAAAATATTACATTTGAATTTGTAAATGCTGGAAATGTTGTCTGTATGTGCCTAAATATACATCTCATGTTGATTTAAATCCAAATCGATTCTAAGAAACAATCAGGAGTCCAGCAAGCAAAATAAACATTTGTAATATCTGCAGAGCAGTTTGACAGGAGGATCTACATTTCTGGTAACAACTGAAGTAAGCAGAGTATTTGCACATTAATGGCAGGATTTTTAGAGTAATTTCAGAAATGGGTAAATCTAACAACCATTTTATATTAAAAAGGAGGGGGACAGTCAAAACAGTAAATGAAATTGGTTCAAATATAATCCTCTTAAGCTTTAGGCTCAATATGGAAATTGGTTATGTTACACACCATGGTTTATTTATTCTTCCCTTAAACCAATCTGAAGCTCCAGATGTGATTCCTTAGCAAATAACCCTTTACTTTACAGCATACAAATATGTTTACAACAATGACTGTTTACAACATCCGTCTTTTTTGCCTTTGATATTTTCTACTCCTAGATCTGAGGGTTGATTGAGCAAAAGAAGCTCCAATAAAGCCATTACAAAACAATCGAAAGCAAATCTCTCCCTTGCGCATCAAGACAAACTCTCCATCAAAAGCAGATTACCACTAAAGCATCTTATCATTGATTTTTCCTTCCTCGTGATAAGACATTTTCTAAGATCAAATGTTGTTCTAAATCCCCCAAAAAACTAAGCCAGCTAAAGCCAACTCATTAGGCAGCTAACATATTTACAAATTCATTCTGTAGCCATCCCTGGAGGTGGTTAAGCTATGAAACTTTGAGATTAATCCCTAAAAGGCTGTATGATGTAGTAATTCACTAAATTGTTGGCAATTTGTGGCCCTAAAGAAAAAGTCGAGGGCATCAAAGCAATACAGTTTTTCATGCGGAAAGTACAATACAAATGCTGCAGCCCATTACCAGCAATCAGTGGGCGAAAGGTGGCGTTCAGGGTAGAGAAGCTACCAGCTCACTGCAGACCCAAAACGGATACATTTACAAACTCACGTCCAGGAACCTTCTTGTTATAAACACAGCACTGACGTCCCCCTTCAGCAGCTGCACATAATTTGCAGTTTACAACATCAGGCCTCCATTCTGCTGAACAAACTTAAAAACCTCAACAACAGTGATAAGCTTGTGTAAACCTCCACCTTAAACCTAAGCTGGAAGTAATGGCATTTTTCTCAACACACACAAACAACCATGCACACATCAATTTTAAACCAGTATTGCATGCTATGCTCCCACATTGTAATGCAAAAACACAAGTTTCCTTCCCTCTACCAAATTAAAATTCAACTCCACCAGCTATGCTGGTTTCATCTGCATCAGACCAACATAGCAAACAGAAATGCACTCCAATGACATTTTTTCTTCTGCTCCAGAGCTGGGATTCCCAGAGCACTTAACACTGTCTTTTGTATGCATTTATGTCTGAACTACAGAAAGGATTATTTCTGATGAAAACACCATCACCAGTGAATAAAATCACTCTTTTATAATGAGATCAACAAGTTGAGTCAGCAGCCTGAATCAAATACAAAGGTATACAGGGTAACAAAATGTCTAAAGAGGTGCAGTAAGACCAATAAAAGAGTCTGGCAGCTCTGTGCTTGTGTCAAAGACTTGAAATATGCTTTTAGATGTCAGGTTTTACCAAAATTTAAAACATCACATTTAACAAAGGAATCAAGAGCATTTCACTATGTCACTCAACACGTTGGCTGAGATAAACTCACTTATTTTCAAGGTGATTTGTTGAAACAAAATTCCAGGACAACAGAGATATGAAATATTGATACCTCTAGAATAAATATATACTTCTAGGTTATTCATTCAATCATTCTGTGTGCTGCTGCATATCCTCTTGTTCTTTATGGACAAACGCATGTAAACCTGAAGGACTAGGGGAACTTTTTTTTAGGTGAAAATACATAGAAATATTTGCCAAGGGATGCCAGAAATGAAGATATAAGTGACTAAATATTGTTAAATGTCAGGGTGATTTTATCAATTACAATTAACTGTTCTCTTTTCTTTTGCCTTCAAAAGGATTCTATCTGTTTCTCTAGGATATCAGTCATTAAATCTTTATCGAGGGTTGGCAGAGTCAATCCAACTGCAGTAAATTTTCCATTAGAAATCAAAGTTCAAATGCATCTAAAATAAAAATGACATCTAAGCAGTCATTTGCAATTTCATTTTTAACACAGTGATACTGTGAAGATGTCTGAGCTTCAAAACATTGTGCAGGACTACGTGACTATTACGAACCAAGCAACATAAACCAATTTAAGACGATGCTAATTAAAGTGGAAAGGGTTGTTTCAAAATAGATAGAACTGCAAATTTAGAGAGGCTCTAGTTAACATAAAAATTAAATGAGCTTGCATCCTCTATACAATTTTATGTTGAAGACACGGAACTGAAATCTTTGTGCTAAATAGCATATAGCAGTGGTCTCAAACTCCAGACCTAAAGGGCCTCTGTCCTGTAACTTCTACACGTCTCACTGCTTCAGTACACCAGGCTCCAATATTAGCTCATTAGAAGAGTTCTGTAGAGCTTGATTGGAGGCAGTTTTGCAACTTATTTTAAGTGTCTGACACCTTCAGACACTTAGGGACATATCTGAAACTTACAAGATTTTGGCCATCCAGGACTGCAGTTTGAGATCACTAGAGTTTAGTTATGCCTCAAAACTTGATTGGTTACAGTTCCTTTGTTTGTCAAACTTAATACCAGTTAACTTTGTTTGTATTACTTGAGTGTAAAACCTGAAATTAAAGGTGTTCCACTTAGCATTTTGTTCCAGTCACTGATAAAACAAGTGAAGAACATTTGTGTCGATTTGATCTTCCGCCAGGCTCTGAAGGTGTGTTTTTAGCCTTGTATCATATGTACCCAACACAAAACGTGAGGAGGTACTTCTGCCGGACACATTGTGGTAGAGAAGAAAGGTAATTTTGCATAAGTATACAATTCAACAAGTGCCCAGAGCTCAAACAGAAACTTGAATGTTATTATAGAGTCACATATTTTTAAAAGATTAGCAATACTTCAAAAATACATTTACATACAGAACAGAAATCCATCCATAATAATCTCAATAGTCTGACTGACCTCACGTATGAATAGACTTTAATCACTATTGGACGCTGATTTTTGTACTGAGAGTCTTTTGTTATTGAATAAGCAGCTCAGCCTAATTTAAGGCTAAACTTTGGTCTAGTTTCAGAAACACTCTCCTAATTTTGGTAAGTTTTTCAATAACCTTATAGCACCTCCATCACAGGATCTAGCAGAGTCACCTGTAGGAGAAAGAGTCTGTGGAGAATGTCAGAGAAAAATATATCACCTAAAATGGTAATCTATATGTAAAGGCATGATTTTATGAAGTTAATCATAAAAGTATTGTTCCAAACCCAGTAAACATCCAATGGCTGCATCTGATATCATTACTTCATAGCTAAAAGAATCAAAGAGAAACAATTATTCACTTATTACCTTAAGGTTGGACCATACGTTCTATATCTTTGTGCTTTTTGCAGGTATTTCAAACATAGTCAATTCTACACGTTTGCTTTGCAACAATTGGAAAAAAAGAATTACAATAAATGAGCTGCTGGGCCACTTGATGGCAGAGTAATTAGGGCGGAAATCACATGGCCTTAAATTGCATCAAGCACCGGGTCTTCAGTTCGATTTGCTGCCAGAGAGACATTTACTGCATGTCACGTCTCTGCAATCTTTCCCATATTTCCTGTCTGCAGTGACTGCTCCCATCTGATCAATGGCAATAAATATGCCAGAAAAAAGATGAGCTTATAAAATATGATGCACTTGAGTAGATTACATTACCTGGGAGTATATGAACTACAGCTACTGTAACCAAACACACAAGAAGTAGTATATATATATATATATAATCTAAAACTTAATGGAGAGAGTTCAACTTGAAAATAAAAGATTCAAGATCCAATTATGCGTTTTTTTAAGGGGCAGTATTGAGTGTTTTCCAGGTACATAGTGCCATTTTATACCACAATCAAGTGACATGACTTCAGTTGTAAATGCTATATGACTTTAAAAAAAATTGACTGATTTAATGGCCTGAAATTGGGAAAACAATGATCTTTGTGAAACCCTTTAATAGTGTTTTTACAGCATTTCACTGTCGCTGGTATAATGAGCTCAGTTCCACCAGGTGTTTGTTAATTGCTACTGGCTAGGCTGTAGGAGCTGAGTCCTGTGCTCTGTGAGGCAGAAGGAGGAGCTGCGTCTCAAAGGCGGTGCTTGGTCCACCCAGCCATTCTGCACAGCTGAATGATTTCCACAGATTTCTGACACATGAATTAAAGTATCAAAGAAACACTCCAGGTATGTTTTTGATGGGGGGATAACATAACGTGATATAAAGCTAAAAAAAAAAGGCAATTTTACATAATACTGCTCCTTCAATGCACATATTGAATAAATATATACCTTTCTGAAAGTGTTTGTGATGATATCAATTGATGTTTTTGTGTTGGTCCATTATTCTTCACTAGAATCAAGTGATCACTTCTAGTTTGAAGCGATCACGCACCTGGTTGCTGTCTGTCCCTAAAGCAATTCCACCTCTGCATTGCCATCTTGATCTACTGTACAAGAGATTTTGACTATAAGAGGAAAGATTGTTTCTTTGCATTTTTGGCTCTGCAACAAGCTTTGATCGCCATTTGTGCTCATGTTTTAAAGACCAGTTCAAAGTATTCATCCTTTTTTTAAATCTCTGAATGACAATTGCTGAAGGCGTCCCCTTCCGAGCTTAGAGGATCTGGGAAATCTTTTATTCTCACTTACCTCTAAATGATTATTTGTATAATTCCAAGAAAGGAATACAAGCCTAGCTTGAGGGTTTCATGCTTGGATGGGGTCTTTTTTGGCATACGATATCAGAATTCAAGATGAGGGCTTTTTGAACTAGTGGAGGCGGCAAAATTTTCTTTATGAGATCTAGATGGAGAGCTTAGAGTTACCTCTACAACCTGAGATTATTCAGGTGTATTCTTCAACTGAAACCACAAGCTGCAACATTCAAAACCTTACTAATGTAATTATCTTCAACAACTACCACTGTGTCATTATAGCTGCAATTTTTTCTATGTATATTTATGTGAACTCAAGACATTTCAGTGGGTTTTTTTCAAGCCTGCAAAAGACTGGCTTTCAGCAAATAACAGGAAGACTGAACTTAGTACAGCACAGTTGTGAGGTTGTTGCTTTATCTTTTTTGCCATCTGTCATGGATATTTCTGAAAATCTTAAAGCGGGGATCTCCATTCTCTACTTAACACAGAAACTGATATGTATGACTTCTAACCATGACAGATTAATAATCATGTTTTCTTAGATTTAAGAAAAAAAAAAAAGTTTAACCGTATCCTACAGTACTTGCTCTCTCATTACCATGGTGTGTACTGTTGCCTCATTTACAAATATAAATATTTAAAGCTCACTCACCGCAAGAAGGCTAGAAAGCTTTTCTTGGATCTCTTCATATTGTAGTTCTCATAGTATAATCAGAGAGGTTAAAAAAAAAATTTAAAAAAAACTTGAGACCTGATTTGACCAGAAAATTATGATCAGTATCATTGTGAATCTTTCTTGAGTGAAAAATAAACTTTTTATCCCAATATCTTTTGCAGGATTAAATAATTTTACATACTATTTGTGGAAATCTTAATGTCACAAATTTTTACATAAAAAATATCCATGACACCCAGATGACATATCAGTTTCCTGTCAAATTAATTCACGACTATAGAAAGTCTTTTAAAGTAAAAGAGACTGCCTCCAAATTTTATAAGCCACACATCCATAATTTAAGGTCTAGCTCTGTGTTGCAACATTTACAACCTTCAGGTGTGTCATGACTGTGGTTTTTGAATCCATAACTGAGACTTGCAGCCCTCAGGACAAACCGAGGGTCAGTTCAGGACAGTCTGTTCACTTCTTCCCCGGGTCTATCACCATGGCAACATACTGTATACCGAAAACCTTGTACTCCAGGACAAGTTAGTTTGTTACTTGTTAAAAATAACATCCCGTTTCTTCTATCCAAACACTGTAACATGACAGAGTCTCTATGTTTGCAACCTATTGGACTAAGTTGTTTTATTTTTGGAGATTATTTAGTAAAAACGATATTTGCTGAACCTGTACATACAACACCAGTTTTGGAGGGCAGTTCACAGAGGATAAAAAAATTAGTCTGAAGAAAGCAGAATACATTGAGTCATGGTGTACACATAAGCAATTCAGTTTCGTTTAAGAAAAACGCTCAGCCAAAGAGGCAGACAAAGGGTTTAGGAGATAAAAGGAAAATGAGACTGAGCATTGGAACATGCCGCTTTTGTTCAGTAGATCAATGAAGCAGTGCGGAGCCCAGTGGGAATGCCCAGGCCCTATTACCGTAACATGGCCTTTAATCCAATAATAAAACATCACACAATTCAAAAAAGATGAACCACAGAGCATGGTGGTAGCCTCGAAATAAAAATGACCAGACACAGTTATTAATCCTTCTGACTACTGATGCCAACCACAAAACTTTGAAGTCAAAAGTTTAACAATTTTTTCTTAAAATCAGGAGTACTTAGTCTTACTTAGTAAGACATGATATCACGTAACCACAACTCAGTCATGTCATAGGGCAATGGCATTCTCTCTTTTACATATTTCTGCTGCCGTTAAAAATAAACTAGTGCTGTGATGGCATTTTCAAAATACATTTTCAGAGGCTGGGATTCATGATTAAAGACTCAAAAAGGAAAATGTCAAATATGAAATCACTGTCTATAAAACCTCAGAAGCAGGAAAAGAAATGATGTGAAGTTCATTATAATGGATAGATAATTCCTGGAGCCTGGTGTGTTTTATGGCATTTATTTTATGTGCATTGCTACTGAATAATGAGCTTGTAAAAATGACCAAGTTGTTAAGTTTTTATGAGAATCTACAATGATTTAAAACACTAAAGATTATTCTGAAGCAATATCAGTTCATATCTTACAGAAATCTATTTTTAAATAGTCATAAATATGTATTTATACAAGTTTTTTTTTCAAAATTAGTTTTCTTACGCTTTTAGCACCATGTACTGTAATTAATATGATACACTGTTGTCTGAAAGGGAACCCCGACTCATTATTTAGTCTGATGTTTAATAGAACAACCTGAGATATACAAACTCAAGCTTAATTAGCGCCAGCCAGTAATTGCAATATTAAAAGAGAAAAACGATTTTATCTTTCATACTTATTAATATATTCAAATGAACAACTCCCAGTATTTTTGTTCTTTAATACACCAGTCAAAAGTATGTGCGTTGATGCACTTCAAAGAAGTTTAGAGGGATATGCATACACAGAGGTGGTTTTGAAGTTCTTCTGTTTTTGTTGAAATCAGAAATTCTACCCGTTTGAAGGAACCTGCAGGACATTTTTTTTGCCTTTTTTGTTATAACAAAAGTCAATAGAAATATAAACTGGAAATTAATATCAGCCAGGAAAAATATATCAGGCGTGTCTCTAATTATACAGCTTCATTGAACATATTGAACACATTGGATGAAGATATATATAGCTCTACTATAAGGGATTTAGGAGTTCAATACTTTTTCTGGACAAATTTTTGTCATCAATATTGCATTAAGAGTATAGCTCAATTAAAGCACCAATTGTGCAGCTGACAAGTTCTTGGCCCCTCTGTTGCTCCTAACGCCTACTGGCTTTTCATAAGACCGAATATATATTTAACGTGCGTTCTCTCAAGACCCCCGACAGCTTCACACAAAGTCATAATGCTACAGGTTAAAGGTAATTTTCCATGATGAATCACAACCGTTAACATGTAGAGCCAGAACAAGCAAAACATCCTTCTTAATATCTTGAGCTGTTGATGACTATGATTGCATCTGTTGATTTAGCTTTCATCGTACTCATGCAGTGCAAACAAGGCATTCAATACTCTGGCTGCTCACTGGGAAAATATGAAATGAATCTAAAGCACACAGTATTAGTCACACAAGACCAATCCGGCACGGTTCAGAGTGAGGTCATCACTATTCGGCACACTTTGTGTGGTGGCGGTGGAGGAGGAGACTGTGGGGAATGCCAGGAGGATGAGGAACAGAGGAAGGTGTGACACCGAACTCCTGCTTAACTTTCACCATGTGCCTCAATCTGGAAACACGCTGCAGTAGGGCCAATTTTTAATCTAATTACCATCTAATTCCTGTTCAATAACTTGACCAATAATTCAGGTTCCCTCCTCACCCTGGGTTTTTACTGCACCGCTAAGTTTAAATGATCATTACACATCACAGTCAGGTGGGATGAATTTATAGCTTTGCAGGCAAAAACCTGACATGGAACAAAGACATGAAGACGTTTTGCATAATTATTAGCATGGCCAGAAGAGTCAGGTAACAGTCTGGGTAGCAGGAAATTTTTTGGCCTACATTTGCAAATGCACAATTTGTATGCATGTATACTTGTTTGAATGAGAAAGACAGCGGTAGGCAGGTGATGCCCCTCTGTCAACAGCAACTTCAATGCAAGTGTCTGGTTTCATGCAGGGAGAAAACAGTCCCACTAGTCCACTGCAAAGCCTGTTGACAGTTCCCAGTTCATCACAATATACCATCATACATTAAAAATTGGGATATATTAACCCCTGCTTTTTTAAGTTTCAATATGAAGAAAACTAGAGCCAGAACTGCTGGAGAAGATTAATCAAAAGTGGATGATTAAATGTATTGACTCCATTAAATATAACAACTATGTAAAAACCCCCAATTCGTGTTAACCTCGCAACACAGCAGCCACTTAGTCCCACATTATTGCCCCCTTGAAGGCTGTAGTTTTCTGCAAAACATAGAATCAGTCTGTACCTTCTTTTTAGCGACTAAATGATGTCTTCAGCCACAGATCACCATGGTAACACACTCTGGTTGTAACCTGACTAATATCTGGTGTTTTTCACAAGGACAGCCGAATGAGAAAACAATAACGATCAAACAGTGTCTGTCGCTGCATTTATTTATGGATTAAAATGTCAAATTACACAAGATTTGCAGGAGTCATCTGTGAAATTATCTTAGCTGCATTCAGCACACAAACCCAGTTTATAGATCAATCCCTGCACTTGAGACAGAGTGATGGCCCATGTCTTACTAATCATTCTGATATATCTGACAATTTTGCACATGCACAGGTGCTGATGACACAACTAAACAATTAAAGGAATCAATGACAAGTAAAATATCATAAACAACTCATAAGGTGAATGGTAGCAGCCTAGAAAATAAAACAGCAAAAAAGTTGAATTTTTATGAGGGAATTTTCCCAACACATAAAATTAACATCATCACCTCAGTTCAATCTCCCTGCTCTACACTGGTTATTAGCTGCTGCCTCTGGCAAAGAGACTGTCAAAACATGATGCTATCTGTGCAGCTACATCACCATAGGACACGCACACACTCACACACCTACATACACACACACACAGAGTGCTTGGGGACAAACACTTTCCAAGTGCAAACCTTCAACCAGCTCCAAGAGCTTAGTCATCCACACAAATATCACTTTCTGGAATAAGCAGCCAAACTTCTACACACAACCAATGAGAGAAGAGGGTGTAAGTCAAGTAACCTTTCTTAAAATACTTGAATGAAATAATAGTCCAGCACAAAAATAAGCTGCACAAACCAACCAAATGATTTCTGTGGTTATGCTGTTCCATGAATGAATGTAGAAACCAGCAAATATAAGTGAATTCACACAGAGTTTGATTCTGAATTGATGCCGAATTGTTTCCTTGGCATATGGAAAAACTTTGATTCATTAATTTAGGACTGAATTGTCTCTAGACTCACATTTACAAAAAGTAATCGCCTTACTTAGAAAATTTCCAAAAAGTAGAACCCTCAATTTGTTTCTAAATGAAGCATAGAAATCTGGATTCCCCAAAAAGCCGTGAAACTGCTTTTTTGATATGTTTTTGTCAATAGCTCAAGTAATAGCAGTTGGACAAAAACTTGAATTGTGTTGTGGCAAACAACAACAAATACAGGCAATAGAATAAGATAAAGTGTTTCATTTTTTTTATATTATTCAAGCATAGAAAATAATTTCCATACTTTTCAAGACTACATAGAAACCCTAGAAATAATGCTTCAAAATCACCTTTTTATGCATTTGATAATGTAGTAAAATTGGATTTCCAACTAAGGTTGCTCTCCACTGATGTTTGGAAAATTGTTGCAGCTTAGAGATAGAAGATACACCTATGGAGACAGTACAGCTATAAAGTCTACATCAGTGCTGCACAAACACATAAGATGGAACATTTCCTGACATCGGCATTCCAAATGTCTGAAGTGCAGAGAGTCTGAATACATTTTCTCCTTATTTTAACCAATTAGCATTCAGGCTGTTTCTATGCCACTAAACTTTCTGCCTAATATAAAGCCAGTTCATAAAGTGCAAAAAAGCAATGATGTTGAAGCAAATGCTAAATTAAACCCACATAAAATTCAGAAATACTAACATACATAAGACAAAATATGGCAGATTCTTATTACTGCAATTTGCAGCATAAGAAAAAAAAAAGGTTTCACTCAGGTGTCCCTCAGATTATTCAGCCATTTTATAGACATCCAGATACATACATAAAAGGATAAGTGTGTCATCTAAAAAGCGTTCATGTATTCAGCCATAGTTTTACCTGAAGCTTCAGTGAACTTTCTGAACTCTTTTTTGCATGGCTATGCAACACCCATCCATCACAGAAATATAAGAAACATTACACAAAACACAGACCACGCAGACATTGAGATCTAACATAAACATATCTCTAAGAGTATGTCCGTGATCATTTGTTGGAAAGACCCAGCAGAAAAGAAGATATTTCTCTTCACTTCTATTCTGAATATTCTGTTATTCCACAAAGCTTCATTCCATCTCAGAATGAATTCAGCTTGGATAAATTGAGCAATTCTCATTAAACATTGGCATAGAGGAAGAGAGAAAGACAGTTAATGGACCAAGAAAATATTTTGTAATGTTCATTTATCCCCCCATTTAAGATCCCATTTCGTCAAAGTTTTTCACTTTATGCATTCTTGTAGCAAGAAGAATGCATAAGCCAGAAAGTTATAACAATCTTCCCCCTGAAAATACAATTTTTACTTGGGTGAAGGAGATTTCTTTTGTTAATGTTCTGCATAGTTTGATAGTTATGTCTCATCATATTAGAAAACGTCTCCCTTTGGAGATTTTCTGAGCACATTTCACTGATGAGACCCTGACACGACCCAGCAGAACCAGAGTATTTTCTTTTAACTTATATTTCAGACAATTTTTTTTTTAATTTCAGTAAAATCAAGGTGTATATATATACCTTAGAGCCATAGCAGAACAAGAGGACCAATCAAGCCGCACCCCAGCTTGGTTCCCAACCTTCCAGAAAACACAGCTATTCTGCCTTGAACAAAAACAGGTGGCGAATGCTTCAGTGATCCCCCATCAGGAGTCATGACAAAGCATTACCAGTAAATGCCTTGTCGAGGAAAAAAACTGCTGTGAAATCATGAAAGAGTTGCAGCATTTGGCCAGGGGCCAGTCATTTTTCCAGGCTGAGTAAAAACCACAGAGATCTGCCTCTGAGGAGGCACCTCATCTTCCTGTGGGTCCACTGATACTAAACACGATGTCACAGTCTCGCTCAGGAATAATGACACATCTGTACCATACTGGATGTCATCCTGTATGCTCAGTGGAAACTTTCTTTAAAAGATGATGGCATTCCACAAACAGGCCGGTTTCTGCTGACTGTGACGTCACCTCAGTCATTACTGAGCTCAGCGCTGCTCAGATCTACACATCTGGTCGTGGCGCTAAATGATGCTGCTCAATGACTCAATACTTCCAAAACATCTGGTCGTAGTCGGACGCGAGCTTGCCTGTACAGGCACTACAGTGAGTGAAGTCTCTCGTCAACTACATAGAAAAAAACAACCATGAAATATTTCAACACAAGTATATCCTTAGTCATGTTTCTGGAAATCTTAAAGCTCCGTTACAAGTTGAAAATAGCTTTCAACAAAGCTGAAATATGTGACCCAAGATAGACCTCTTCTGAGATTGAGTTGTCACCCAAAGAGGAATACACCTCAGCCATCAAGCTGGAAACCTTCCCAGATGGAGTGTGTAAACCGTTACACACTGAATGATGTCATAATACATCACTCTCACTAAGGACACAAAAATGTACCACTGTTAACTGTCTTGGATTAATACAAGGACAGTAACTCTGAAAGGTTTATAGGGATTAATGTGAGAAACTGGACCTGACCGTCAACTGGACGAGGAACAAAAGCTGTGTAAAAGCTGTGACTGAACTAAAAGCTGTGTAAAAGCTGTGACAGTTCACCATTTAACACGTAAGATTAAGTATCAAATGCACAGGGAACTAACATGAGTTGTGGCAGATCAGAAAGTTAACCCTATTTAGCAGGTCCACAAAGAGAGGTATTAGATCATTTACATTCTAACTTTTCTGCAAAGACCACTTTCTGACCTGCAGCCATATCACGTCGATTTAAGACTTCAAGCACACACCGCTATGTTGAGATGTAGCTGTTTGCTGAAGCGCAGCATGAGGCAAATCAACATCCAAGCTCATTAATTGCTGCAAAACTAAAACACAGAGCGACTGTAAAGTCATTTGTGGAGCAGAGCGTGGAAACAGAGAAGCTGGGCACCAGATGCTTACAACTAATTGCCCTCTGAAAATCAGCTCATGGAGTCAGCTTGAAAAGCAACATTGTTGTCAGACAGATATCTAAGCAGTGGCATACTCATAATTAATAGAATAGCCATTGGTCTTCATTTGTTTTTAACAATTATTATAGTATCTTACAGAAGAGGTCATATCTGCACTGATAAAATATACTCATCATCTAAAGACCATTTAGTTTCAGTAATCAATTATAATTGCATACATATTTGTCATGGCATAAACTCTTACCTCCCTTTCTGTAGGAAATTACACTAAAAGTGTTGGGCGGTGCTCCCTTTATTTTCACCCAAAGTTTACTTTTGTTTTCCCCGTTTAGAAATGCTCTCAAACATTTTCATTTTGCCATTATTGAAAGCATGAGGCAAGTGTAGTAGTTTTTTTCTTAGCCAGCTGAATAGCAGTGTGCAGCAACAGATGGGTTAGGGGCAACATGTCCCAACTTTGCGCATCATCCAGCCTGTAAAAACTTTGGTCATATGAATCAAACTGTGAAACACAGTTTGGCACAGTTTGGGCTTGCAGAATGTAAAATCCCAAACTTTTTAACAGTAAATATCCATATACCAGCTGGAAACTTGTCCATATTCACATTAGACCTTCCAGAAGAAACATGTACCATACGGCACAGTAGTCACATGATTTCCTTGGCCAACACTCATCCTACAAGTTAGGACAGTACCAATAAAAGCATTTACTGTTAACAGGACATATCGGTAAATAGAGGTTGTGCCAACCATGATGATTAATGCAATCTTAATGACCTAACTTTTCCATGATTTTAGGTATGCATATGTGAAATTTCACACTTCTGTTCAGCAATCACATGTCTGTAGAAACTCTGCATCCATGAGCCTGTAGGCCATCTGGAGTGACATTTCCAAGTTTATCCAGCTCCAGGAACATTCTCATCTAACATTCGTCATTATTAACTGCTTCCTACCTTTTTGCTGAGGAAAATGCAGTCTGAGGGTTTCTGCTGATCTTCACAGCTGAAAAACAAACGGTGAAACATTTGAGACAAAAAGCACATTTACCCTTTTTTTCAATAGATGTTACTCACCGCCTCATCTAAACAAAGATAACATGGATCTGAAGATGTAGTTAAAGCAAAATAACTAGTAAAATGTATATCCTTTTTTTCCCCCCGCACAAAAACTCAAAGAAGTGGCCTTGGCTTAAACTGATGGATGGAAATCATCATTACAAGCCACAAAAAACAAGGATTAATGTAAACATAAATAATGTTAAGACATAACTGACAATTGTATAAAATAACTACAGGACACTGAACCCACAAACGTTCATTAGAAAAAGAAGAATGTATACCTCCAATATTCCCTTTAATTTGGTTTGTATTTCACTTTAAATATATTAAGGAGAAGAAGAAGAAGAAAATCAACCACCTTATTTTACCAGATAGTTCCTTGAGCTAAAATCTCATTTTTAAACGAGAACTAGCCAACAAGCACACTGGTGTATAATATACAAAACTATTTTAAATTGTTATTATTGGGCTTTTTCTTCTTAACAGCATCACTGGCTAAAATTAAGGTTTCATAAAGAAATAAGCCGGTCACCAGAACTAGCCAATTCATAGTTTGATCAACTCAAAAATGCCACCTATGTCTGATGAAGAAATGCACCGTATACAAATACTACCAGGTCACACTCTTCTGAGTGAAGACATAAAGGTAGTCATTTTCCAGGGAAGACAAATGAAGCACATGGAATTAATAAGTTACTTAAAAGAAACTTGCTTTTCATCAAGACAAGACATGTCTGTGGTTCACACAGGCTGCAGGAGTTTTAGCAGAGAACAAAAAGGCTCAATGAAGCCATCTTTAATCCCATTAGGCTTTAAATAGTTCTGCTTTGGAACCTTTTTAGAAAACACAAGTCAAATTTAGGATCCATGTTAACCAGGGAACACACAGAGTGAAATCAGATTTGTCTCTTCTGAATACTGGGAAAAAAAGCAACACAAACCATAAAAAAAAGTAGTTGAAAAACCAAAACCTTCACAGTAACATATTCCAAATGGCCTTCCAGCCACTACTAAAAGGAATAATTTTAAAGGCGATTGGCAGAGAACATATAGACACAAACATGGAAAATCTTCCACTGTTGTATATTTCAAAACTTTACAAAAATGTAAGATTTGAAATTGTCCACAAATTTCTAGCTTTCGTTCATATTTAATAAAAATTTAAAAAATAAAAATAAAAAATAAAAAACTGATCTAGCTATGTTAAATGAGAA
The DNA here is from genome assembly GCA_903067055.1 of Poeciliopsis paucimaculata. Classification (NCBI taxonomy): domain Eukaryota; kingdom Metazoa; phylum Chordata; class Actinopteri; order Cyprinodontiformes; family Poeciliidae; genus Poeciliopsis; species Poeciliopsis paucimaculata. The sequence goes on along the minus strand of CAEGAD010085415.1, from coordinate 40,941 downwards.
ATTGCACAACTTTACCCCTTCTGTACTTTTTCTACATGTGTTTACAAGAGAGTATCGCTGCCCTGCTGTAACTTTCTAACTAGCAACTTGTTCTGTTAGAACCATTTCAAAGCCCACACCCGAGATTGTTTCAGGCTCAAAGCAATTAGGCGTGTTTGAACTGAACTTTTCCTGCATTTTAAGAGCAGGGTTTTAGCCAGACTAGCACAGTTATACCGTTTTGGATGATATGCAAACATTCAGTGAATCAGTAATACCCAACAGAGAGCAAGCACCAAGATTCCATTGATGCAGAGTTGCTTAGGGTTTCAGATTAGTTGCACAAGTCGGCTAATAAGACTGAAAAATCAGTTCTGACTTTTCTGTGCTATAAAGAACAAGTAGAGCATACAATTATATTGCCAATTGTTCAATAAAATGTCTTAAATTGATCACATTAGTCAGACCAGCTAGCCAGTGGTCGCTGGCTAGCTGATTGAACACAATGCGACAGGGCAATTTGCCCTGGTAATGAGGGCACAGAAACCTCACCTCCAGTCACTGAAAATTTAAACTGCTAATGTTTTGTTTCAGTCACCTTTCTATAATAACTAAGAATTTCACATTTTCTGCAGTTAGCCACAGTTTGCAATTTGACAGAAATAACCAATGTCAACATCCATAATGTTCCCCAAGGAGCAGTGTGGTTTATCGTACTTGTCTCTATAGTAAAGCATCTTTCCCAGAGCCGGAGGAAATGACACAAGCTGCAGCCTCTGCACTGCACTGACAGGAAGGAGGAATGATGCTGACAAGTAAAACATGCTCCAAATGTGGATTGGTTGGATGCTTTGCTTCTATCATGGATGGAGACTCTCCAGACTTCCACATCTCCCAAAGTGAACTTGAATAAATGCATTGTCTGTTTAAGTTTATGCACCACTTAATTCTGTTAACTGAATTAATTTTACTGGCATGGTGAAAAGGATCCTGATCATAGCTAATTTTGCAGAGTACATTATTTAAAATTATAAATCAATACAACAAGGAGAAAAGATATGAAAAGAAATAAATGGCTAAGACTAAGGAGCAGCACTTTAGTCACCATTGTTAAACTGGTACAACAATTGAGTTCAAGCTTGGCTCTGGAAACTGGCAACAACAAAGACCTGTCTGTTGAGCATCATCGACTTGCTGACAACGGCAAGAGCCTAAAAAGAGATTTCATTTTGTTGTTGTTCTTTTACTTAGAAGTGATGAACCCATCAAATTCTGCTGAGGAGGTAATGAAAAATAAATAAACAGAATCCACAGCATCATATCAGCTTAATACACTTCTCAGTAGTCAGGCACTTTTGGATGAGTTCCAGCTGTTAAATGTAGGCTGCTTAAATGGGAAATGGGGGCACTTCCATCACACTTTCCGCCTTACATAAAATCAAGAGAAGCCTATTTAATGAAAATAATTTATTTGCACACATGATTCAATCAAATTCACCTTAAACATATTTGAATAAAAATACAAAGTCACATCGGAATCATGCAATTAATGCTTCGAACAAAGAATTTATCTAATTTGTAGATCATGCCTTAATTAGGTTTTTAACAAAAATCAATATATGGTTTCTGAATCGGTGCATTTGTTTCTCTTTAGACACAATATTGATACATTTCTTGAAACAAGCTTGAACAAATGGGGGCCACAGTTGTATGACGGCATGCTCAGATGTGTCTGAGAAGCTGCTGCTGCTGGCAGAAAGAACGGTCTGCAGTGCTTGGCCAAACTCTTTGTTCATCTGATCTTGCACCATCAGGCCATTCAAGACAAACCTACGTGCTCAACCAGTACATGTTTTAAGATTGTCAAACCAAAACAGCAAAAGTCCAGCTTTGATTAGACCAGAAAGCAGATCTAATATTGTAGAAAGGAGCTTAAATATATTTTTTATAAGACCTGAATCCCAGCACTGCTTTTAAAATGCAATTTGATTCTGTCCTAATTTAATTTAATTTGCGATTTTGTTCACACATTCTGAACATGTGAAATGTAAATCTAAGAAAATTATATAGGCACTTGTTAAAATATGTATTTAATAAACAAATATGGTTTACATATTAGTTTAAAGGGTTTAACTATTAAATAAAAGTCAATGCGTAAGTAAGCCAATATAAACACAGTCACTAGTAGGCATGTGATCTGATCCTCCAGCACATAAAAAAATTTGATTAAATGGAGTTTTACTTAAGTGGGCCCACCACTGTTCATATTCTGTAATAATGTATGGTTATACAGAGCTGATTATTAAACTCTCTCCAGGACATAAGAGCGGAACGTATCATAGATCAAACAACAGTTTTAGTACTTTTAAAAAGATAATACATTGTAAATATAAATGATTGTATAAAAGGAAATGAATCTGATAACACAGTTGAAATTAAAACCACCCTGTGACAGAAACATTACCTCACAGAACTTGGAAAACATTTGCATTCTTGCAATTCCTCTCTCCAACCCTGCAAAGCATGAAAACAGCAACAGCAGAGAAACAAAACCTCCATGGTCTACCATCCTCAGAAAACAAAAACAATTTTTAAAAAAAAAGACATTTTGCTGTCGATACAATCTGCCAAATTAAAAAAAAAAAAATTAAAGGAACTGATTAAGCATGAAAGCCCTTTTCACAATCTAGCATTGCCTGCGGTGAGGCAGATCACAGCCGGTCAGCTTTGCCTGTCACTCGGGAATCCATTGTTTCTTCTGTCCTGCAGTTTCATTAATCACACTGTGCAGACGGGGGCAAAGTGGGAACAAGTCACAAAAAAAAAGGTGCCTGGGAAACATCTTGCATCAGCTCCAAACAGGAGCCTTTCATAAAACTGCCCACCATGATGCCTCGACATCAAACAGAACTAACACAGCTGGATTACACACAGGCCAAAGGGGCAACATGTATCAATTACAGAGAATCTGCAAATGAGTGTCTGGAGTGTTTGACAATAAAATCCATTACTGAATTGCAGGTACTCTGATGTGACATTTCACATCTGAAGCAAAAACTACAGTGAAGCCTCATTATCTTCAGCTGATTTACTGCCCAGACATGGTTGCAACTAGGCAGCTCTTTTGCAATTAAAGGAAGCTGAGTGCTAAGTTTGTCGCTGGAGGCAAACTCTGATCAGTGGCAGCTGCTCACAAACCTGAAAAATCATCTTTGTCCATGCATATTTTTCTTTAGCTTTTAGGATTTGTACAAACAAATTTGCATTCTGTCAAAAATTTACCAGCTTGATGAGTTTGGATGAGAAAATTAGGGGTATCTTGCATCTCATGACTTTTACAACGCACGTCACTGCGGATTTTTTTAGATGCAACACATTTATAGACCAAGATAACCTGAAATTCAGTTTCAAGGAAAATAAAAAAATCAAGAATCCAAACCAATATGACCCTGTATGAAAATGTAGCTTTACCCTAAACATAACAACTGGTTGTGCTACCCTTGGCTACAGAAACTGTCATCAGACGATAGTGAAAACTGGCAATAAAATTTTGTTCACTCTTTGGTGCCAAATTGTTTTAATTTAGCCAGATTAGTGGGTTTTCCAGTAAAAATGTCTTTTATTTAAGGTCACACCACAACATTTCAATTGTATTAAATTCCAGACTTTCATTTTCGGAGTAACTCGTAAAAATCGATACCAAGACATTGCAAAGCAGTCCCGGACATCACATTACCATCATCATGTCTATTGGTAAAGCCGATAAAACAAACAAAAAGAAAAACAAACAGAAAATCCTTCACATATTAAAAGGTAAAATTTGCATTTTTGAGGCAATTCAGAAAGGAAGGAATCCTTAGAAGCACATCGTTTCTGTCTAGTTATCTGCAAGCGAAAAGCATCTTCTAAATCATGAGAAAGGCATGAGCCTCACACTCCAGACTCCAGACTGATTGAAGCCGACCAACTCATTTGCTCGTGTCTCCCAACACCATCAAGAGAAGTAGCAGACCAGACCCCGATATTCAATTAGCTAAATGGGTCCATGGGATTTGGGCTTAATGAATGAAACAGAGGTGGTGTGGTAGGGGACTCAACACAGGGAAAATTCTGAAACAAGGAAATAAAACAACCACTGTTAATGAGTACACATACATTTCTTGTCAAATGTATTTTATGAAGAATAAATAAGCAAGTTGCTGAAACCCTCCTACTCTGAACTGTCTGTGTGAAGCAGATCATGTGAACTTTTGGGTCAAAAATCAGAACCCAGCACTGTGTACGCGTGATCAAAGTGAACATTTCTGCAAAAATTTTTTACCCTGAATCAAGAGGCAGAAGATTCATCTTGCAGGAGCATTATAGAGAATAAACTTGTTTTATACAAAAAAGGGTGTACACAGTGACCTGCTGTGAAGCCATTAAAGATTCTTCATCAACATCTCATTTTAAAGTTTTATTTGATCATAGCTTGTCAGAAACTTTAAAATCCCATCTTTTACCGATCAGCACAATAAGTTTTACCAAATTCTACTGACAACACCTCACTTCATTGTGGACGTTATTACTTAGTGAAGATCAGTAGTAACAATAACAAAATTCAGCAAATTTGTTTGCTATTAATTGATTATTTAAAGTAAAGACATGAAGGGAGAGATGTAAAAGATGATTTAAAAAGGAAATCTATAAAAAAAAATTTATATGTGTCTGCAGTTCAATCAAGCTGCAAGAGAACAAGCGAGAGCAAGACTTTTAGTAGATAGCAGGAAGGGTTAACAGAGCAGAACAGGGTGCTTTTTAACTTTCAAATTATGTTGGTTGCGGAAACATTTTGGATTTGAAAGTGCCGTTAGCTTTACAGTTTTCACAAAAGCCAAGATAATTCTCCACAATGTACACAGCGACTTCAGATTTCTGTTATCCTGGTCATGTTATTTGCTAATATAAGATGCTAAAATAATGTCAATGTCATAAGCATTTCTTCTTTTAAAACATTAGTATAAAAGCCTACTGTGACTGTGACTGTTCTCTGAAACAGTGCCATGACATCATATCTGCTCTGTCCAACATAAATAATTAAGTACTTTAGCCACTGCTCTTATTTCTTCCTATATTAGATATCTTAAAGTGAAAGCCAAATCACAAAAAAGTTGCATCATATTAACATATTAACACAATGCATAGTATCTGAGGGTAGGTTGAGGATATCATGTTACACTCCTTTTTTGGAAATTTGAGGACATCTGGAGAACAGCTGTTGCTTTGCATCACACACACACTCATGTTTTAGTTGTTACATGGCCTCTCCATTTAAGGACGAGAGGTCAAGCCGGTCAGAAGGTCAGTAAGGATCCAGGCACATGGCTTAATGAGGTTTAGCTATGAACAATCTTTGGATATTAACCACCACACAGTCACAATTACAAACACCATAATTGGTATAGTGGTATTCCTCACAAGCAGACGCACAACAGAGCTCTCTTCTATACAAGGCAGCCGGTCTACTCTCCCTGGGACGGCAGATTCTCAGTGATTAGTTCCATCCTTCCAGAGGGTATGGGGGTGGGGATGGGTCAGGGTCCTTTACAGCAAGACAAGCTTTTAATTCAATTAGACAAATCCAGCCCTCTAACACAACCTCGCCCCTGTTCAGCTCCATTCATGGAGTGAGCAGAAGGGGCGGCAGCAGAGACGAAACAAGGTGTTTACATTTGTAACCTGCATGCAGCTTGTTGGGGAGGTTTGCTAGACACTTTATGTTTCAGTTAGGTGGAAATGTTACAGTGCATGGGAGAACTGAGTACTGGGAGGCGACAAACACATCACACTTTATTAATTTATATTAAAAACCATTTTGAAAATTACCTGACTTTTTCTTTCTACATGGCTATTATGCATCATGTTGTGTTGGTCATAAAATATGTGGTTTATCTTAGCTCTTTAATATACACTAAAATTAAACAAACCACTTCAAAAGACTCAATACTCAAACTAATTTACCCACAATGCCGTTTTAAAATTTTTCTGACAAAAATCTGACTTTTTTCCAGATTCAATTAGCATATAACTATCAACAACATTAAAAACATAAATCAAGTCTAACAAAGATAAAATAAAAAGAACAACATGAGCAGGGAGCCTTGAAATAGAACAATAAATAAATCACATGAGCAACAGGCTATAACGTTAGGAAATTCATCTTTTAGAAGATGATTTGAGCTAATTTTGTCATCCACTGAACCTGAATTAGAGCACGTGGTACCTCTTAATTATTTATTAAACAGATTTTCTTTGAAGCTTTTGATGTGGAAAAGAGCAGATCACATGAGGAGGATCTTAGGTCCTTGAAAATGAAATTACTGAGCAGAGCATGCTACCCAAAAAGGTTCACATGACTGAAAATCACCTGCCATTACTGAAGGCTCTGAGATGTCCGTCAACACTGGTCAAACCAGTGAGTAAATCGTTACAATTCATAAATATTTTTATTTTTATTCGAGATCATTTTGAGAATGTATTTTTCTGGAGTTAAAGAACATAATTATTGCCTCTCTTTTAGTGTTTTGGCTGCAACTCCTGCTTAAGATAAGTGCTGACAATTTATCCTGTGAGAAAAATTTCTGAGATTTAGCTCTGTGGACCAAAAGGTAACAAAGCACTGCCCCACCCCCACTTGTAGCTGAACTAAAATCAGATGGCTTAAAGAAGCCTACAATTTCCCCTGAGGGAAGAACCTAAGTTAGGATCATCATGTTTTACAAGTACAGTTTTCAAGCTACGCATTGTGTAGCTATAAAGGAGCCACATAGAGAAGAACTGCCTGAGCAAATAGACTAATTGACTAAAATCAGCTTATTATGCTTTTGTTTCCCAATAAAGACCAAAACTTTAAAAGTATACAATATTCCAAAACTGCTGCATTGTTGTGTTATTTTTTTTTTTTTTTCATTTTTTGTCTTTACATTAAGATCACACTTGTAAGCCAATGCCTGGATAACACAACTGTAATCAATATATTATGTTATGTTAACTGAAGTTTGAATAATTATTACTTTTTAAAAATAGTAGCATCTAAAATTATATTTTAGATCTTAGGAATAAAAGTTAATCCAACTCTAGTTATATATGGTCATTTTATATTACACCATCCTTGGTAGTAAGTCAAAGAATACACCAGCTCAGTCCAGATATAGCATTTAAATGGACAGAGGATAATAGTTTTTTTCCTCAATTAGTGCTGGAATTGAGAGCCTGTCCATTAATTAAAGCAGAACGTGATAATAATGTTAACTGAAGCGAAAAGCATCCGACAAGCTGCGCTCTTGAAGTGCCGGTGGTAGTGATAAGGCCAAACAAGAACAAAAATAGCATAAACAGGGATACTGCTTCATATTGAGCAGCATAATGAGTTACCTCTCATTCTGTTTAGTGCATGTCCTCACCCTGAAACCCATCCTGACAAACGACCCACAAAAGAAGAAAACAGTGCAGGCAGCCACAGGAGAGAATACATCTTTTCCACAGCGCAATAAATCATCAAAGCCCAATTTTGAAAGTCGTGTCTCAGCGCTGGCAGCTCTGCAGATTAGGATGGACCAACCCTCTTCTTGAGCTGCTGGCCTAATCTCCTTTTTGCATCTCAGCCGTACGGATATGAGCATTTCATAATCCACTCGATGAGTGGACAGCTGTGAGCAGGCATTTAGCGCCGTACCTCTGAACCTCCAGCTGTGTTGGCACTCGAAAACGCACAGGAGTCAGGAGAAATATGGGCCAACATATATTTTAATCATCCTTCTCATTAGCTGCCTTTGCTGTAAAGATTTTATGACAGATGAAGGCCATTCGAAGCGTGACACTTTCCAAAAGTTCAAAAGGGGGCCACAGTAATTCCAGGGCAGGTAGACGTGATCAGAATCTTAGGTATGTAAGGTGACCAACAGGCAGGGAAACCAATTAAAAAAGAAGAACGGTTCTGTTCAGAGGCTCTGGGACATGAAAGGAGAACAAAAGCATGACATAGGAGGTAAGCGACCATACAAGGCTCTGGCTGCCTATTGTGGAAGGGACAATTCAGTTACTTCAAGCCTGTTTTTTCCACAGCGGTCTGCAGTAAAGCCTAGCCCCCTTACATGTCAGGTCCTTTGTCAGGAGCAGACAGGAGCCACTCCCAGCTCACCTCATGCGCATTAAATAGACTGCATTGTTTAGGGGGGGGGGGTACAGCACAACAAGCTGGTGCAAATACTTTTAGAGTCAAATGATATAAAGTCCAGTTCGAAGCTAATTTAGCTTCCAACTTTCCTTTTGGTTTTTGCCTCAAAGTCAACGTTTTAGGAGCTGCTAAACATTTTCATATTGAGCTCAAATTGTGTTATTGGTACTTTATTTTACAACTGCAAGCTTCAATGCATCACTTTGGGACTTATTGTTACAAAACCAGCACAAATTAGTGCATAATAGTGAAGCATAAAGAGATGAGCAAATAAAGAAAGCTGTCATGAATTTGTATAGGGCCTTATTTTTGTATTGTGTTGATACCCTTAAGAAAAACCTTTATGCAAGGCACTGTAGCTTAAAAAATGCTATTAAATCATTAAATTAAATCGTTTTATTTATGTGATTAAAATTATTACCTCCCAGCAAGCTTTTTTATCAAATTTTGACTCATTCTTTATCAAAATGCGCTCTTCCATGTTGGAATGGAAACCCATTTTTCATTATCACAATTCATGGACTGGAAGTGTTATTTTTAAACTCGGGCAAACTAGATTATAGAGGTTCAAAATATCACACCAGCAGCATGACAAATACATTCATCTACGGTATGTGGCGCTTTTTATCAATTTTCTTGGACGTGTCGGCTGATTTACAGCCCAGTGAGCTCTACCGGTGCCACTTCATCCCTGTGAATGGATCGCAGCCCAGGTGGTGACATGCTCACCGGCTGCTGGGGAGGTTTTGATGGGAGAAGTGGGCGGGGTGTTGAAACAGAGATAGGGGGAAGAGAAATTGAGTGAAGGGGAGATAAGGGAGGCAAAAGAAAGAGAAAAGCGAACGAGCTTTGGCTTAGTGAGTGGAGAGACAGACTGAAGGGGTACTGGGAGGGAGAAACGCTACCGTTTCCTGCTCGGTCAGCAGACTGGGGCTGATTTCAGGACAGCTTATCTTTCAGCAGGAATACCACAAACGCACCAAAGAGAGACAGAGGGGAAGAAAGTCAAGCAGAACTCTGAATTGAGTCCATGCACCGTAAAAAGATATGCTACACTATGGCTCATTTCCTTACTATTTTAAGTATTTTAAAACCTCTAGGAAGTTTGTGCTCACACATTTGATGAAAGTCATTTATTGGTCATATTTATTCTTCACAACTACATTTGACAACATGGTCACACATCACCTTGTTCCAAGTAGTCAGCCACAAAGAGACTGAACTATCAGTGTCTCTGCTTTCATCTTCTAAATACTCTTCTGTGTTTATCTAATGGTAATCTGGTCTTTCACGTGATATGCAGAATATCAGATAAGTAGATTTTTGTCCACTTGATAGCCAAAGGGTGACACAGTGACCTTAGACTGTATTTATGCCAATGCTGCTGCACCTGAATATTAATGAACTGGATGTTTCTCAGTGGTTAATTGTCTGCTTTCCAGAAGAAAGTAAATATTGTGTTTTATTTCGAAATCAAGCTCAGTGACTATGAAGGGAAAGATGAGTGGCACATAATCCAGGCCAATATAAGCTTCCACAGTGAAGTTTCCACAGTCGAATGTCTTCAAGAGTCATTTTATCTCCTCACGTTGGTTCACTGCGTTTTATCAACTCCAAAGTTGGCGCTACCATCTACAAGAAAATCCTGGAGCACTTCATGCTTTGCTTTTCCTGACAAGTTTTAGAATTTATGGAATGTTGCAAAGGGAAAGATGAGAAATACCAAACCCAACAATGGTAGTTCTGGAGAAACTTCAGGCGATGCACAGCCTGTGTTGAAGAGTGGCAAGAAAGAAACCATTTTGAAATTTAAACCATTCGAACCCATTTAGAATATTTTCCACAATCCACATGGGAGACAGTACACATGTAGAATGGGGCGTTTTTGGTCAATTCAGCTGTATAGCCTATGCAAAACACTGGATGTAGGACTGAAGAATTATACGACTACCGTCCCCACACAGAATGACCCAGGTAGAGACCTAAATGAAACAGAATAAAAGTGTAAAAACTGCAACTGAAGTGGAAATTGGTTCTGCAATGAATTGACTCAAATCTGAATGCAAATCCTCTCTGCACTTTTCACATTTCTACTAAAAAAAAATGTTTTATGTTAGATCCACTTTAGCTAAGCTCCATTTTGTGTTAGTCTTCCATAAAATATATCAGTTAAGTAAATTAAATTTAAATACTAGAACGGATACATGGCAATGTTGACAATGTTCAAAATAATTTTTAAGGTGTTTCGTTCATTTATCAAAGGATGAACTTTGTAGCCCAAATCCTTGCTGTTAAAAAAAAAAAAAAAAAATGAAGATGAGTGAGTTTCCTCCTCAGGTAAACACAGGCTGTTGCTATAGATCCCAGCAGAGAAAAAGAAAGGTATGGAATGCTTGGCAGCTCAAAACACACTGCTACGCCAGGTTGCTAAGGAGCATTCACCTGCTCTCACAGCTGTGCGAAAACGAAAAAAAAAAAAATTAATACAAAATGTTTGGCAGCTCAGCGGGAACTCTATTCAGGGACCAAGCTGCACTTGATATAAAAGGAAAGAGATCAAATGCTGCATTTCTCATCTGGCAATGTGAACAAGCATTTGAATCAACAATCATCGCAGGGTGTGATGCAAAACAAAAGCCCAGACAGACTTTCTGCACAGACATTATCCTCAGATCCCTACCAGAAACATCATAGCTAGAAGAAGGTCACTCTTCAAAATTATTCAATCATTGTTAAAAGGATGTAAGAATGCTCCCTTCTCCCTAATAATTTTCCTGGAGCTGTGCTCTGCGAAGGGAAGATAAGTCAGCAGACTGAGGACAAGGCTGGCATTCTCTCCGCACTCCGAAAGACAAAATGCCTGAGTCCATCTAGACAGAGGGATCTGACAATGCTGCATTTGTCTCTTTGCCAGCTGGAGAACAAGCTACCCCACAGACAAGCCGATATGAAACACATACCAACTTTAAACTCAGAACCATGGCTGTCAATTTCATTATTTTACTCTGCCAATTCAGAAAACAGACTTTTGGATATGCAACTGTTCTCAAACATTGGATACTTATGATTGCTATTTCTTGAATAATAGATCAAAAGGAAAGCAAAAACAAGAAGGTTGCAAAGGACACACCACAGAACACAGCATAACTTTCTATCTGAGAAAAGACAAAGCCATTGATTATTCGTACACAACCATTTAGACACATCCATTAAAACCAGAAGCCTGAGTCTTACATCTGCTGTGGTTTGGCCCAACCAAACCTAGAAACTCTAGCAATAACACCAGCAATTTCCTGCTCAGATAAATACGTTTTAATTTATGAAAGACTGATATGCAGCTAAAATAATGACAGCATCCTTGTATCCAGCATGTATGCCCAAGGAATTGCTATTTTCAGTCACTTTATTAACACTGGGCTTCCCAGAAGTAATACAGACCAGCTGCCACAATCATTTCACTGCCTTAAAAAAGGAGTAATGTTTACAGCTCCACATTGCAGAGTACACTATCTGAGTGGTGTTTGGTCCTCTTCTCTCTCTCCGTCCCAATTTTTCTACTTCGAGGGCCTGGCAGCCCTCCCATGTACTCTCCCCTTAACTAATAAACAAAGAGAGGATTCCCTTATATAGCTTTATTCAAACTCAGCAACCTTACAGAGCAGCACCAGAGGGCTGCAGGGAAACAGGGATCACAGGCTGGACTCCTGCAGACAGAAAGGTTTCAGGCCAAGGGCATGGAGCACTGACAGCATGATTGTGTAATACTCATACATTAACAGCCACTTAAAGGACTATTTCTGGGACCATCCATGCACAGAGTTCTGCAGTGTCAGGTTAGATTGGCTTGAGAGGGTTGCAAAGTGAGGCACAGCTATTCCAAAACTGCAAGAAAAAAATAAATAAAAGTTTGCTTGCTGTGGGTAAAATTCATCCTTTGGGGAAAAAAATCAGCAGAGATGTTTAAAATAAAGCTCAACCTTTAGAGTTTGGTTACAAATGGCCATTGGCACTTTATTTATTTGTATGCACTTTGCACTCTGAAGCCATGTTAAAAATAGAAAACTCAGCAGGAATTTGTACACAGAGAGAAAAGCACAATCAGCCGGGTCAGTATGACTTTAGCATAAACACTGGAAACCAGATACACAAAGGAAATATCTTAAAGCCAATCATTAACAATGACCCACATCTGTGGAATAAGTTCAGTTGAAGAAAGTTGTGAGGTCTTATTTTAAAGCCTCAAATGCACATTTTGAAAATATCTAAGGCATAAATCCAGATGCAAAATGATTCATGCACACACATAATGAGTTGGATACTGATCATAAACCTAACAGAAAATTTAAAAAAAAACTACAGGTGAAATTTTTTTGGCTGGCCAATAGATCAATCAAATATTTATGTGACATATTCTCTGTGAACAATGCACAGTTTGGCAGAAACCAAGCACAAAGCAGTGTGACATTAGTGTGATGAAAAAACCTGTCACATGCAGAATGTGTTGCTTTTCAAATATATTGTGATGAAATATCATTTGAAGCAGCTGGTATTGTCAATATCCCAAAACAGAGGAAAACAAAAGCTAAGTATTTAAATATTTTCCCACTTCATGCATAACAGACTAAAAGCATACAGACTGTTAGCAATTATAATTATTGTCCAGAATAACAAACTGATTTGGAAAAGAGGCTGATTTAAAAATGGGCTGAACAAATATTTAAAGAAAAACACAACGCACATGATTAATCTGAAAATTCACAATTTTGTTATTTATTAATATATCTACACCAAATGCTCCCCTTTTTTCTTCATCAGCAAAGTAACAAAAATGAACATCTGAAATCTTGCGCATGCACACAACTATTTGACAACATTTTGACTGTTTACTTTCACCCAGACTCATCACTCTTCTCTAGAATGTTTCGTCCATGCTGTTCTGCTAAACTCAACCCCTCAGCCAGCACAGTGGCCTTATCCCAAGGAGGGCAACTCCTCATTCAAGTCAGCTGCAAAACATTTGAAGGAGGAATTTATCCTTATGGAAAGCCCAAGAATAGCTTTTCCAGTCTGCAGGAGGGCCAAAAGGGGGCGGGTTACATTTCCAGTATACGCCCACCATGACCAGTCCTTCAGCTTCTAAACAAAGCTGTGAGCTGCTCCAAAGTCACTTCCTGGGGAATTCCAGCATTGGATGATTTTCACAAACCAGTGTCACAGACACAGAAATACCTTGATGAGTGACATAAAGTTTGAAATTTGTCAACAAGCCTGTTGAGTAATGAGAACACCATTTCTTTCTGCCACAGATTCGGTTACAGCCAGCTGTTGAGGGACCCCCGAAGCCGCGGGGAGAGGGACGTCAATGAGCTCATCTTTAAAATAGAAGAGTGGGATTTTCTTTCATATGATGTCTGGATTTTTATTTTTGCTTCAAAGCCATTCTAGCCAACACCATGTTCTCCTCATTTTACCCTGTGATCTTTAAGCACTATAAAGTCTTTTTTTTATTTATTTTTTTTATTTATTTTACTGCCGCTCCTACAAAGTGCTTTTTGACTTAATCTACAAGGTCCATCTAAAATTAAACTTAATGGAAGCATAACTGCTTGGTTCAGTTCCTGACTGCAGACTTTCTGACTCAGTTTATGGATTCCACCCTGCAATGTAATAGGTGTTCTCCTGTAACCTTCGGGTGGCTACTGGGCGTTCCATTTCCAGATCAAATGGCTCCAACCAGAACAAAGAAGACTATCCTACCTGAAGCATTTTATAAAGCAACACCAAGAGAAATCTAAAAACCACAGGCTGTTGTGTAGTAACTGGGGACACATGACTATGGACACAAAGCCATCTGGACGCTGTTTGCAGAGAAGTGTGCTTATGTACTGAGAGCCACATACACCTGATTAGGTTACATTTCTGCCCTGGTGACTAAGAGGCATGAGCCTGGAGGTAGTAGCAACCATGGCAGCAGGGATTTCTGTCAGAGACACAGGTCAGTAATAGCTGAAGATGCCACAAACCCATTTCTGAGCATGTATGTCAGCTAAAGGTTAGCTGATGCTGCAAAATACCACAAGTTAAATGTTAAATATTTCACTGTGCACCTGGATTTGTTTTGACAGCGATGGTTTGGAAAGCCTATCAAGAGCAAATGCAGTTTGCTCTTGATAACAAGAGTCGGGTTATCAGAATCAATGTGTGTACCAAGATGCAATCTTGGTACACACATTGTGGCTGTTTGGAAATATTTTGGTCACTAAAACCATGTCCACATCAGTACTGTATAAAACTATCAACTTTACTAAGTTGATAGAGATATCTGTACATCCATCTATATATTCTATGTTTTACATTTTCGAGCAAGCACCATGAGTAATTTCTTCTGTTACTGGGAGTCACAATACAGTATATCCTACTGGCTCACACCCAAAATCTACGGTTCATCTCTATGGCAACCTCTCTGGTTCCAAAATACTGAAACATGCTCAAAAAGGCATTCGTCGTGCAAACTGCTGAATCTATGAGTTGCATCGCAAGGCACTATGAGCCTCTTATGGAGAATGCTGCAGAGTACAATTTGCTCAAAAGACAGGCTGCTCAGCTTTGAAAAAAGAGGTAGGCCTACTTTATGTTTAAATATAGACTGAACAAATAGATATCGACCTGCTCTAGCTTAGACTGGAGCTAGTCTAAGTATTTTTAAATCAACTAATCAGCAAAGGCCAAAAATGAAGAAAAGGTATGTGCTATCATGCAGGCAATTGTTACTGGTTTTGTACTTCTACATACTGTGTGGGAGGTGGGTAAATGAGAAGTTTGTGGGAGGTGGGTAAAAAAAGCTAGTAAAAACAAAAAAAGTAAAAATTATGGCCTCTATAGCTGTGCCTCATAACTGTTATGCCTTAAAGTTCTATGAAAATCTTTTAGCATCTGAATATTAATTAATATCATATGGTAGAAGCCAGTCTCAGTTGTAATTGGGTGCATTTACATTTGTGTTGTTCAAAAGGTTCATCAATGTACTATGTCCATCTTAAGCACATAAATAAATAAAATCAAATTCACATTTCTGAAATATGGATTTTATTAAAAAAAATAAAAAATCTAATTTTGAGCAATAGCAGATCTAGCAGTTCTAATATGAAGGAATGCAACTTAATGCTTGCCTTTTTTTTTTTTTTTAGAAATCCTACTTAAAATCTCATGACTTTATATTCAAAGGTTACACAGTCCAAGGCTGATAACAAAAAATTTACAATTCTGCAACATTGCCAACTTGAACTAGGCCACACATTCCTGCACCACCCTTCAGAATCTCGTACAGTAGTGCAGGAGCTTCCCTCTCCAACATATTTTTTGATGGTTTTACATTTTGTTGCATTTAGTTAGCTTAAGAGCATTAAACAGCATCTTTAACTTGTAAAGCAGCTGGATCAACATGGGATATGTCAAATTGTATAGTCAGCATATTTACCAAGAACCTCTGAATTTATAACAAAAAAAAAAAAACGAAAGAAAGAAATTAGGAACAATTGGAAATATAACCATGAGGTTGTAGCTAAAACATCTGCCTGGTAGTATCCTTAATGCTTTAAATGACAAATGGTTAATGTAATTTTTTGTGATTTTTTTGGATTATGCTGTTTTTTTTGTAAACGGTTTCTATACAGGGCTTCCCAGATGGCTCTGAAGCAAACCATCTGGAATGTCAGGCTAGGTTAATGCAACAGCCAGCAATCCTTACATACCTGCATTTTGTCAGAAATGCATGAGAACAGCAAAGGGTGGTTATGCATATATAGCCAACATGAGGGGATGCAGGCGCCAACACTAATGATGTAAACTAACATACAGACAGCACATTCAATAAAGTGGAGAAAAACAAAAGTAGGTTGGAAATCATGAAACCTTTCTGTATTACAGTCAACCTAAACAGAAAGCTAAACCTTCAATAAAATGTAAAAAGCATGTTTCATCTGATCTGTAAAGGCAGAATGGAGCGAAAATGTTCATGTCCCTTTAGGTTTTTACAGGTAGAACACACCATTCTAACTACCTACTTATATGAAAGCACAACTTCAGCTTAGCTGTGAATAGTGAGTATACAAAAAACAAAGAGGTAGAGGGTTTTATTAACAAGAATGTAGTTTTGCAACCATGTGCCCTAATGGGCCCCACAAACGAAACTCTAGAAACAAAACTAGAATTTAAAAGGAAAAATAAGTCTATGCCTTCTAAAATTCAAACAAAATATCAAAATAAATTTTGTGCCATATTTAAAATTGTGCAGTGACAAAGTCAGGACAAAGAAAAGATACAAACAGATCCTCTTATTTTTTTCAGTTCAGTCCTGCAGGTGATAGTACAGACGGCAAAAAGGATTAAAGTTGCATTTTATACATGTTCTGAAGGGAACCAATTTTGCCGGCTTGTATCTGCAGTTGCATGCTATTTGGTGTTCTGGTACAACTTAGAGACTGGTGAAGTGCCCATTTCTTTCGCAATCATCCTATCAAACATAAAGAGGACACCAATGCCTCAATTCAAAGCAGTTAGAAACGGGTTGGTACAGTTCAGTACGCCGTCTGTTTCCATTATTAAAGCAGTTCACACCCATAATGCATTATTTCTGGGCCCCCTTCAGTTGTAGTTCCACAAGACAATAGTACGGCAAAGTTATTGTAGAGCGATTGGTGTCACACAACAGTCGACTCATTGGATGATAGAAAATACTCGTCTCGTGCTTACAACAAGCAGGAGAGTATGTCGACATGCTAGGCATTTGGGTTTCACCCCACCTGCCCAATGAGAGCCCAGCTGGTGGTGAAAACACTTTCTTAAATACGCCGTGCCATAAAATGGTGTCTCGAACCACACCGACCTGTGCCGTGTTGTACAGCTCAGTGGAAATGAATCTGAGCTCCTTTGCTTGAAGCCGAGAGTCTTTTCCAACTTGTCTTTTATTTTATTTTTCCAGGAAGGAAGCCAATAAATGAAACCTTTAGCAAAGCAGCCAACTCTCATCTAAACTGTTCCACACAAAAATATCAGCTGAACAACGTCTTCCTCTCTGAATAACAAACGTATTACTTTCGACTTTAAATTGAGATAAAGAGCCAATATAAAACATGGCTAATAGACTACAGCTGTGGTTCGGTATGATGTCAGCGGTAATCATTTTCTCTCGATTTGTGTACAACACAATAATAACATTCGATTTGGAAAAATCTCTCTGAAGTAGGGAAAGGAAAGAACAGTACACAGATTATATCTGGCAAGTTTGGCCACCAAACACAGCTTGCTTAGTTACCAACCTGGCAACCATTTCCTAACATTTGTCCCAGGCTTCAAGATTGCATGGAAAAAGAAAACAGCAAAGAGGAAAAAAATATATTGAAAAAATTTTAAAAATATACTTTTTTAAATTTATTTTTGAGCAACACTGGGCCACGTATTAGGGGATACAAATTAGAAATCGGAAAAAAGAACTGTAAAGAAATACTTGCCGCAAGCATGCTTTTTTATTTAACCTAATTGCATTTCATCTATCTAAATCTAACAGGCTGTTAATCACATCAATCACAAACTGTGCTTCCAACACCTTTATTTGCAATCTCCTGCAGGTAAATGGTAGTAACCGAGCTGTACTTGCAGACCACAGCTCTGCAACAATGATTGACCTGGATGATAATGACATTTCCCGCCTGGCCATTTTTTCCCTGACTGCACAGCAGGGCTACCTGACCGAGCACAGCTGCAGCAAACTGTTTGCTCTCTCTCCTTCTGTGATCCACACCGTGATTAAAATGTCGTTATGGGTTCATGCTCATTACTTCCCTGGTGGACACTGGTCGTGACAGAGGCCTGTTTTCATGCATAACACAGACACAGATCAATAAATTGGCCATGTGTAGAAGAGTAGCCTGAAATTTTCATCACCAAAGGATACTAGTAAAACAAACCTAGTTTACAGCTTTCAACATTGTCCATTAGCAGATATTATATAGACTTCGCTAAATCTTATTCTATGCTATAAAAAATGAAGATGCTTTAAATGGTGTCTTTAACCAACAGTGCCTTTCTTGAAGTGATTTCAGCACTATATAACTGAACAGCTACTCTGTTTGGTGTATTGGGTGATAATTCTGTCGCAGCAATATCAAATAGCAGAACAGATGCATAAACACATTCCCCCAAAGGTCAGTACACTAAGAAATGTAATGAAAAGGCTGCTGATTGTTGCTGTTATGCAAGTTTGGTCGGTTAAATAAATGATTGGGGCTGTCACCGGTGGCGGAGCCGCATACCAAGCAGGAGCAGCAGCAGCTGAAGGTAAGACTTAACTACAGGGTTCTGGGGGGAAAAAACTGACATTTTCAGAGAAGGGAAAAAGAGGCAATGGGCGCAGAAGCGCAAAAGGCCCGCCTCATTAGACAAGGAGCTCCCATTCTGAAAGGACAGATTTTTAATACGGGACACTTTGGGGAGCAGCAGGAATGTTCTCTTTGCTGCTGCAGACTCAGGATGGATGCTTTTCACTCCCACAGGAACCACCATGCTTACTGGACGAATTAATCTAAACTAATGGCTTTATGCTTTTATGCTATTAGGAAGAAATAGTTCCATTTCTTTTTCTATAGTTTGTTTTTTTTCCCCCACCACTTTCTTAAAGTTTAAGCATTCTGGCTATCCTCGTCTGCAAGCTCATTTCAGTAAATGAAAATAATTAGCAGAACATTTACTTATTTCAGTTATTGAAAACAGAGTGAAATGTTCACAACAATTTGAGTATTGGTTGGGTTCTTTTGCATGAGTTACTGCATCAGTGCTGCATGGTATGGATGCACTCAACCTGTGGCTCTGCTGTGATGTCCAGCTTACTACTAATAATAATAATATTTACCTTCATTTCATCTGAACGGCTTTTGCTTCCATTTTCTTTCTCTTGATTCTACAGACACTCTGTGTGTCAGGTGAGTTTTCTGGCCAGGTTTAATTGATGTCGACGGTCATCGTTAAATTAGTTATTGGTGCCTTTTAAAGTGAGCGGGTGGCAAGTGCTGCCAGAAGCTTGTCATTAGAGGAAAGCATGAAGTGTTCAAAAAGTTCTAGGTTGATTAGCTGCACCAACTTTGACATGGCTCCAGAAATTATCAAATCACTTTAGAAACTTCACACTGGAATTCAGGAAAGTCTGATTCCTTCCATCACATTCACAGACCTTGATTTTTAAATGGATTAACACGAGGAAAGTGACGGCGGTAGCTTGCGTGTGCGAGTGTGGAGGCTCCGGAAACAAGGCTATCCATTGTCCAAACGTTTTTATACAAAATCCGCTCACAGATGTGGTTATGCCTATAGTTTGCACACCTTTTTCTCACACTTTTCCTTCCACTCCCATTTCCATTTATATACCTTGTTCTGTGTTTGGAAACACTGAACACCAAGTCTCTGTAGCAAAGATGTGGCTTACCCTCATTGTAGAGGAAGTCAACTTGTGATTATGTAGACCAGAGTATAACATTTGCATCATAAAAATACCTTTTGATTGTTCTAATTTTCTGAGAAACTGAATGTTGGGTTTATATTAACTGTGAGCCATAATTATAATAATGCTTAAAATGTCACTTGCTAAGTACGGAGTCTATTTGAGCTTCAGTTTTTAGGTGGAATTACTAAAATAAATAAACCTTTTGATTAAACGTATTTAGATACACCTTCAGCCAAGAGCACCAAACACGGTGAAAGTATAACTGGTCTGATTTATTATTTGCCTGCAAAGTGTTAATGCTTCTGGCTTGAAATGCACCCAATATTACATCTGAGAAGTTCGTTTGCAACTGGTAAGAAGATTGCTATTCCATTTACTGTTTACCTCCAATCCAAACACTCAGGCTAATGTTCGACATACCCATGGGATTTGTAAGGCAATAGCTAGGAGAGCACTGGTTCCTGAGGAATTACATACACAGTGGAGCGGCTGCAGTCTGTAAGGTCTACAATGTGTCTTTTTCTGACAAGCCAAGGTCCAGGCACTCAGAGGGGGAAGAGTGTGTGAGAGGTGAGGGGGGCATCAGGGGAGGATTTACTTTTGGCCATTAAACTCACTTGCACATCAAACAACACAGGTTGCCCACCACCCCAAGCCCCCCATCCCCCACCTCATATGACCCGTCACGCCTGCCTCCTTGCCGACTCACAGTCTACAGACAGCCACTCGAAAATTCATTGGCTGCTGATTGACCCGCTGGGCTGTAATACTACAGCAGCCATGAGAGCCTATTGATCACAAACTTGCGCATGCAAACAGACGCAAGGACTCGGCGTGGGGGGGCGATGACATCTGAAGATATCACGAGATTTCCTGCGCCAGCATGTGTTCACCTGTATCTAAAATAAAGCCTGAATGAACGTCGGCGCCTCGGCTTTCAATGAAGGGGTGTGGCAGCGGAGCGCAGACACAGACAGACTCCCGTCATCAGCGTTTACCCAACACAAGCGGGCACGCGTTGCATTTGACGCTCTCTCTCCGGCACAGTCGTCGTGAAATCACGGACGCTAGTTTGGTGGGGAATCGCAACCACAGCGTGGGAACCCACGCGGGACTGAAAGATGCGCTGGGCGCTGCAGAATGCAGGCGCGTCCCTACAAGTTCAACAAAGTGCAATGCTAAGCAAACGAGGAATGCGCGTTGCGTGGGTCGTCAGTTTAAATAAGCGGTAGGGTTAAAAATGAGAAACAAAAAAAAAAAGTTGGAAACAGTTGCCTTTGGCATTTAGTGGAAGCTTTGACTGACATGGAAACATGGCGGAGGCTGGCTTCTCTCTGGCCAGTCTGGTGTAATTCATGTTACCAGCCTTTCCGTGAACTCTCCACGCTCCCGAGTCCCGCACACCCGCCGCAATTCGCAGGCTGGAGAGCTGCGGCTTCAGGAGCAGGAGGATTGTTTATTTTTAAATGCCCGCAAACTCACCAGGCGAGCCTCAGCTGGAGCAGCCCCCGTGGCTTGTAAACTCCCCGCAAAAACCAAACGGGGGGGGGGGGAAGAAGACAGCGAACAAGTTGTTTTAGGCTATATGAGAATTAATAGTAGAATTGGGGGAAAAAAAATTAAAAATGTCCACCGCGTAAAGCGGGACAGTCACGCACTAACACAGACTCGCATGCATGCTGGGATACACGCTGGGCGCTGTTTGAATATTAGAAAGAGAGGAGGTCACCCAGATCTGCAGGGGAGATGGGCTCCACAATAAGCCGATTACAGGATTGGAGTATACACCTACCTTCAGATGCGCTGCTGGGGCATTTCAAGCGACAAGACGCACATAAACCAGCAGCCGGCCAGCCTGCAGTCCCGCCGCTTAGCACCGAGATATCCTGCACGATGAGAGAAATCTCCAAGTGGCTCCGGACGGTGTGCTGAGTGTGTCTGTGAGAGAGAGAGAGAGAGAGAGAGAGAGAGAGAGAGCGGCGAAGAGACAGTATTGTTAGATGTGCGTGGATGTGTGTAAATGGGGAGTGGGACAAAGAGGAAATGCGTCATTATAACTGGCCAGTACGTTTTGTAGTCCGTCGGCTCGGATGCGCAACCCTTGGAACTACAAAATGGGTCAGAATGAATAGCATTTGCATGAGTATCTTAATAAATTCAGATACTATTGTGGAGTTACATTTTTTTAAGTAATTCAATTTAAAAAAAAAAAAAAAAAAAAAGGTGGTGGGATGGGGGGGAGCTAGTACACAGAGAGTTATATGGTTCAAGTGTTTATCTCCACTAATGTTGATTAATACAGCGAGTAGTTCTGAAAACTACAATTTCAGTTTCTTTGCGTCTGCTAAAGAAGCTGGCGGTTTACAGAGTGCTTTATCCAAGCACATTAAAGGAATGTTAAGTGGAAGGAAAAAAGTTTGTAGAGAAAAGGAAGGTGGATGTGCAACAGGAATGACTGCAGCTTTAGGAGGATTTTTAATCCAAGGGCCATTCAAGAGTTTGGAGAAGACAACCAGGAGCAGACGGTGACTGGAGTCTGTGCTTCAAGAGCCACCACACGTGGACGTATCCAGGTCAGCTTCTAGAGTTACATCCCTTTACACCTGAACTGTCTCACTTGCGCTGATGAGAAAGACAGGCTGATTCTTAGTCATTTCAGATGACAGTGAAGTATGCAGTTCAGATATCAAGACTGATGAGTCCAGAGGAAAAGGTGAAGGCACAAATTCAAGTTTCTAGAGGTCCTAGTGAAGTTTCAAGCACTTCATGTCAACCTCTGTTGAGAAGCTTTATGGAGATGGTGATTTTATTTTTCCAGTAGGAAGCTGGAATATACACATATATATACATATATATGTCTACTTCATTTTCTTCTATTTGTATTGGGGTCCCAGACCCTGATGTAACCCTTTTCTGTTTATTCTGTCTGGAATTTTCACCTCTGTTTATTCATCCCTTTGTAGATTGCTTTATTATGTTTCCCTTTTTCTATGAAAAGTGTGCCTACAAAAGTCTCATAAAAGCACTTATTGAGGTTCACTGTTCTGCTTTTATTGAAACTGTACATTTTCACTATGGTTTTATCTATTTGAAATAAAACAGTATTTTACAGTATAAACTTGCATCTAAATGTCATAGTTTCTGCACCTTTTCGAAGAAAGTTACTCAGTCTGCCAGCTGGGTCGAGGAAGCTGCTTAGATTAGCATGTTTCTGGTGTTATTTTTCTTTTAAAAACAGAAACAATTCATAATTCATAATATGTTGCCTAACAGCAACATATTAAGTTGTTCTCTTGTATGTATTTAATCTCCAGAGCCACAATGTAGGTAACACTCCATCTGATAACTAACTCTGTTCAGCAAGTGAGGCTCACTGGGCAACTAGAAGTGTGATACATGATGTGCACGTGTTTCTCACTTTAATAATACTTTACTTTAGCCGAGCTCAGTTAAAAATATAAGTTGAGGGATTGGCAGCAGTTGCTCTACATGCTATAATTGGAGACTGGGTCTGTGTTGTCAGGGTACAGTTGGATAAAAACATGATCCTAAATGAGGAGGAGTCAAAGCTTGGGGATGTTGACCCCTGGTTGGAGGAGGATAACTACAGCTAAATACCAGACATTCTGATACAAGCCTCTTGTTACTTAAAATTAACACTGTCTGCCTAACACTGATATTAGTCTGCTGCTATAATCTCTAAACAGTCACAAGCATTCCAGCAATCCACTGCCATTTGTTTTTCATAATCCCCATTTAGTTGTAGCAAATGGAAGTCAAAATTTAGCTTGTTCTATTTTGGAATAGTCCATATTAAAAAAAAATATTTTGTCCATTTAAAATAACATGTAAAAAGTTGTTGCGACATCTCTAGACGCTCCAGATACTGTGTCTGAAGCTGACAACTTCCCCTAAAACTAATCATAAACTGGTTCGCAAGAGAGTCATGAAAAAAGTGAACTGAGGGCCAAGTAAAAATCAGATAAATGTCGCCATCATGTGGTTAAAAGTATGCAATACGTGGTGCATACATTTTTTTTGCCTCCAAGTAGAAAGATACCAAAACATTTACACGAACTTAATTTTTTTTTTTTTTTTTAATCATATTTTTATTTAAACAGTAAAATAACGCTGACATTTCTGGCCAGACAAGAAATCCAAGAATTTTCATCGTGATTCATAATTTCTAAAAATCTCTGAAGAAACGAATGAGAAAACCAAACTTTATAACTGTACAGTAGAATAAATATATAACACAAAAAGGGTTTCTGCACATTTGGTTTAAAAGTTCCATATTTCTCCAGACTTTCATTTTTTTCAGAATTTTCTATTTTTGTTAGCCCAGTGAAAATAGAAAGATCAGATTTAGACAATGTGAAAATGCAACAACAAATTCACTCCAGCAAAGATGTCTTGTATTTTACAAGGCTCTAGTCTAGAGAATATGCACATAAAATTTAATTTAATGAAAATATATCTTAAAATCCACACAATTGTTGACCATGTACAAAACGGTAACCTTCTTTTGCATCTACTCAAACATTTTTGTAAATTCAATGACTGCTTTAATTTAAAAATAGCTTTTTATTTTCATTACAGCAGCATTGTCCAAACTTTTTACACTTTGGATCCAAAAAACAAAAACAAGTTGTCAGTGGTCACATTTTTTTATTTGTCCAACTAAAAGCAGAAAATAATCAGAATTTTTTACTTTTCACTTGTTTTACAATAAATAAAAAATGCAATACTTTTAATCAAAGTGGAAAACAACACATTATTGTAGGTCTGAAAAAGTATTAAAAATAAATACAGTGTAGTTTCCTGCCACTCTTCAACTGCGGATGGGGATCACAAAAAACAAATCAAAGACAGCAATTTGGACACCCCTGAATTAGAATTTAAATATGTCTAACAACAATAACAATCACAGAAATATGGCAGATAAACCAGCAATACAACATTTTATTCATCATTCATGTGTTATACAATCAGTTTCTCTGATTGCTGTACATTCATTATCTCCCAACATGTGAATCATTTGTTCTGTGTTTTTCACTTTAGCTTTCGGCTCCTGGATCTCGGATTTCATCCCCGGCAAACTGGTCTTTCTTCGGGCTGCCATCTCAATGTTCTGCACCAGCTCCACGTCCCAGGGGTGCGTGACGAAGCTGAGCACCTCCCCGTCCTCCATCCCGCCCGCTCTCCCCACTCTCCCTGCTCGGTGGATGTAGTCCGTGTGGGACTCAGGAAAGTCGTAGTTGACAACTAAGCGCACCCTGGAAGTGTCCAGGCCACGTGAAGCTATGTCCGTGCATATTAGGACATTCACAGCGCCCTTCTGGAAGGAGTGAAAGATTCCCGTCCGCACCACAGCAGGCATCTCCCCCTGCAGGCGAGCATGCTGGACCTTCATCTCCTCCAGTGAGTAGCCCAGCCAGTTAACAGTGGAGGACTTGTTGCAGAACACCAGAGCAGCACCTCCTCCTTTTTCGTGCTGGAGCTTATTCAGGTATTGGTAGAGCTCCAGGACTTTGTCGGCACCCTTTATCTTCAGGAAGGTCTGCTTGACGTGGGGCATGAGACAGTGCAGCATCTTGCTCTTAATTGTAACAATTTTGCCCAGGTCTGTCACCTTGCTGAGAACTTCTCCGACCCCATCTGGGAAGGTCGCTCCGATCAGGAGCAGCTGGGATTTATGGCCCAGGCCTCGTGTCTCTTTGGGATTGCTCGCAATGTTTGTATGAGATAAAATTTCCGAAAGTAAATCAGAGAAGCTGGGGTCAAACATGGTGTCGGCCTCGTCCACCACCAAGAAGTTCAGCTCGCTCAAATCCAAGCACTTTCTACGCAGGCCTTTAACCAAGGCGCCTGGTGTGGCCACCAAGATATCTGGATGATTCCTTCTAAAGACTGCCTTGATGTGACCAACACCTCGCCCTCCACCCACAGTACTAGTACGCAAACCCAATGGCGCACACAGAGTCCTGGACACAGCCGCCACCTGCTCAGCCAGCTCCCTGGACGGAACCACTACCACGGCTCGGACCTTGTCTGTTGCTTGGTCTTGCATGTTTGCCTGCAGCCTGTGAACAACAGGCAGCAGGTAGCTCAGGGTCTTCCCACTGCCAGTCTCTGCAGCACAGAGGATGTTGTGACCTCTCATGACCTTTGGAATGGTCTGAAGCTGGACAATAGTGGGGTGCGTGATCTCGATTCTCTCCAAAGTTTCAACCAGCTCCTTGCAGATGTGAAGATTCTGGAAGGTTGTGGGTGATTTCTGCTCGGTGTCCCCACTCTGGCTGGCTGCAATAAAAGGAGCCATTTCTCTGATATTGTTGATGGTGAAGTAGTCACCAAATGACTTGTTGTGTTTCCATCCCTTGGAGCAGAGGACGGGCTGCTCAAACTTCCCCGCGGTGAACCCGGCAGACTGGTTCAGAGAAGGGTTCCTGCTCTGGATCAGCAACTTGCCCGCTTTGACGGTGCTGATCTTGGGTTTGCCTCGGGCTTGCTTCACGTTTTCCGCGCGCTTTAGCAAGTAGCGTGGGACGCGGATGATCGCCGTGTCCTCTGGGTTCGGCTCGGTTTGACAAAAACGAGTCTGCGTCGCTGAGAAATGATGGCTTAAGGGCGCCGTGAGGAGCTCAGAGGGGAACCGCCTGCCTGATCCGAGGGCTTGTAATGATGCCGAGGCAGCCCGGGCGACCTTCACAGTCAGCATTACGAGGCTGCGAAGGTCCCGCAATCATCCACTGTAACTTGTCAAGACGGAAACCACAAACCTGAAGAAGGTAAGCCAGTCAGATGCGCTGAAGACCAGCGAAAGCCTTCAAAAGTCTTTAAAAACAGCGTCGCGCTGTTAGCATTCTAGATAACGAGGAGCGCCATGCTGCCTTGGTAAGCGCCGATGACGTCAGTGTCGGGGTTTGATGACGTTTTCAAAACAAACGGTACACTAAATGGTGGTGGGATGTAGCATTAAATTTTCATTTTAACCCTTTGCGGGTTTCGGAGACAAATTTGGAAAGCATTTGTTTTCATCATGCTCTGGAAAAAAATAAAATAAAATCACAACTCTAAAAATGTCTTTCAAAGAGTTTTTTCCGTCAAAGATAAGTTTTGTCAAGAATTTTTGGTCAAATATTGACTATCCCTTCCCATGATTGTTCTTCTTGATCAAGCATAAATTAAATAAATAAATAAATAAGTAAATAAATAAATAACATTTCATCTTAACTTTGCAAAGGTACCTTCCTCACAAACATATTAAATTGAGGAGCATCAGACTTAGAGGGTTTAATATGATGTAAGCCTAACCTCTGCAGCCAGAATGGCTTTTACATACACAAGATTTAGGAGTGTATTATGGAAATTTAAAAAAAAAAATTTCACAGAAGAACCTTTGTGAAGGATATATATATAATGTGTATACACAGTCACATCCACCGTGTGACTCAATTAAGGCTCCATTGTCAGATTAAAAGTATCTTTTGAAAACAATAACCTTCGAGCAACTTTCTTTACATTAATCCCACTGAGTTACTGAATACGGTTAAACAACACTAATTTGTTCTATATATTTATAAATTGTACCATATATGTATAGTACTCCAGTGACAAGTGTCCTATATCTGCATGCCTGCTCTAATGATGAATCAATCAGCTGATCGTGTGCCCAGTGAGTCAGCACTGTAATGTCACAGACTGTAATAGATTAGACAAGGGTGAGAAAAAGGACTGACACTGACACAACTATGGTTGTCAATAAAGGTCCACATGACTTTGAGTCATGCTTTAACAAAGATAAACCAAATGAAATCTCCGAAAAAAATAAAAAGGTTTATTTATCAAAATTTTTATTTTTGTTTTGTAAAAATGCCATTGTTTAGTTTTTAGCCATGTATGAAATCATATTTAATCTTCACAGAGAAATGGGTTAGAGTTAGAAAAACCCAGTCCATTTTTTTTTTTTTTTTTTTTGGCATAGCCATTCCGGAGTTCTTAAGGGGATAATCCAGCATTTTTGCTTTGCCTGGTGAGTAAGCTCATAAAAGAGGAGTCTAATCTCCCCAAGCATGCGTCAACAGAGCTTCCAAAGGAAAACATAGACCTCTGCTGTTTTCTTGTTTCTTTCTCTCCACAAATGAGAGTTTTATTTTTTATTATTTTATTTCTGTTAAAATACCTTCCCTTCATGTAGTTTTCTAAAAAGTAAAATAATGTGTTCAATAGGCACATATATAAAGCCCCTTTCTACATTAGTGATACGGCCACATTTTTAGCATTGATTGTGCATCGACCACTGTTAACATGTGCTGAATGAATCAGCTCACTGATTGATTTGATGAAGCTTTAGGGACATCACTTGTGCTTTCAGTCACAGAGTTGCTCTCACATGTTTGCCAGTCCAAATAGCTGGCAGCTCACAGTCTCAATTAAGGAGTAAGCTGCTCGTAACAAAGCAAGAAAAAACACAAGCCAGGTGTTGTACTGTCAAAGGATAGTTTAAAACATATTCATAACATTTAAAGTATCATGTCAAATAATGCAGAAGCATAAAAAATGAAAACAATTTTCTGCTAATAAAAATAATTTTTGTGATTGTTTTTTCTAAAGACATTTTTCATAATGATTTCAGCATTAAATAATGTTTTAATACAGGATTGTGAAGATTGTGTTCAACCATCACACACAAATGTAGAGTTGATTTTTAAAAAGTATTTTTGTAACATTATTTGAAGTTCTAATATTGTATTGTGTTTGTCATTTTGATGGATTTCATGATATCAATTAAAACAAATTGGATCTAAAATTATATCATCCACCTACACCTTTTGTAGGTTAGTTAAAAAAGTACTCTGTGTCATGAAGTGCGGTTATGAAGGTGGTGAGGCAGATGCAGCCGACCCATGTTGTAGAGAATTAATGGTGTTTTAATGGTGAAAATACAATTCCAAAGTCCAGGCAGCACAGAATGAGCAGACGGCTAAATAGCTTAATACTGGTAGCAACTGGTAACTTAACAGACATCTAACAAAAGACTAGACAGCTTGACAGATCAGACAAGAACCCAACAAAGAACACAGGTGGGTTTAAACACACAGGGATACAATCAGGAGAAACAAGGAATATGTGTTACTAATCCAGAGGTAGCCAGGACAACTCAGAGACTCCACAGAACACAGAAACCAAAATAAACACACAGAAAAACTCAAATCACTACACTGATATAAAAATGTGTATATTCCACATTAATAATACATAGTGCATGGTCTTAGTATGCAGAGGCTATAGCAAACTGTGAAGCCAGATATCAACCCTTTTAAATCCATCTTATAATACATAGGTGATTCTGATGTAATTCCTTGTAACCACAAATAAACAATCAGCAAATCAAATGGCACTAATCCACTGTGTTTAGACCTCTAAAAGTAGTGAGAACAACTGCTTAAACTGAGCATCAGAATGAGGAAGAGGATTTACGTGACTTTGATTTAACCTGGCAAGGTTATTAGCAAAACGTGGATGAGAAGGTCTTGCTGATTCCAGAGGAGTATTTAAAGAATGATTCAAAATGATAGAAAAGCAAGTGCAGCTAAATAAATAAATAAATAAATAATAATAATAAAAATAATAATAATAATAATAATAATAATAATAATAATAATAATAATAATAATAATAATAATAATAATAATAAAATGTGTTCCATGTTAGGTATGAAAAAAAAAAAACATTTCTGAGCTTTTAACATGTAGAATCTTGAAGCAGATGGGCTACAGCAGCAGAGAAACACCTAGTGTCCAGCAAGGTGTACCTAAAAAAATGGCAGGTGAGTATAACATATGTGAGCTGAAGGCTGCTCAAATTGACTTTAAAAAAATAGTTGTACATTGCTATTTGGAGCTATTTAAAAGACATTGCTCAACATCAGACTTCTCATACACCTGTCAAGGTTCTTATGTAAAACAGGATGACAGAAAGAATAAAATCTTAAAAAATTACAAAGAGAAGCACAATTTTTTAAAATTATTGTATCTAAATATTTCATCTGAACGTTTTATTACTTAATATTAATTATATATTATAGCTCCTCTTTTATTTTCTCTAACCATGTTGTTTAAACAATACAATTAAATTTTGCACCTTATACCAATAGATTTGAATTTTTGCTTCACACAAGTTGCTAGTAGCAACACAGCATTTTTTAGTTTTATGATTTTCTTTTTTGATTCCATAAAATGTAATCCTCATTTCACCTAAAGCTTTATGACCGATGACTGAGTTGATCTGAGTATTTAATCAAACATGCACTTCCACATACTGAACATGAGAGGGCAGCATAAAACATAAAGGAAGGTTTCAAGTCGCCAGAAATCTTCATAGTAATGCCAGGTCTGTCTTCAGACTTCACACTTTTTGCAGCACAAACATAGAACAACCTAGAATATGTCATTCGAATTCTAGATTCCAGAAGAGAACCCCCATGTACTTTTGGATTGTGGTGAAATCACAACTTTTACTATTAGAATTTGAGAGTTCTCCTTTTTTTCCACAGGATTTGGTGAAGACTCTTTTCTCCTCTGACAGCAGACATTCTTCCTCAGAACCACACCGACTGATATTCTCTGACATTTATGTGTAAAGTTGCACCACATTGCCATGGTGCTGCGCTGCATTTCTGCACTGTATGCAAGCAGCAATCCTTGAAAGAGTGACAACTCTGAAACAGGACCAGTGTGGGGGCAGAGAGTGTGTACTTCTTCTTTTTTTCCTTCGTAGCTTTCTTTACAAGAGCAAAATATCACAAACCACATCTACAGCCTCCCACACAATTTTTTTTCTTTATCTTTTCCCTTCAAAGGTCATCAGCGAAGATAAAACATGCTGGTAACATGAATTAGACCAGGGTGGGTCTTCAGCACGGGAAAAAATTTAATCTCCAAAATGAATGACACACACATATATAGGAATAAATAAGACATATAGGAAAAGTGTCATTTTGTTTAAATTGCAGCTTCATTTTTGTATGGGAGTTGTGGAAAGGAAAAGTGATTTGGATTTATTTTAGCATTTATAATAGCAGTTTTGCATTAATAAAATGTAGTTTGAATGGAATAGACTAGTAACAGTGTATATAAATGTATTTTAGAATTTTAAAGTGAACGATGAAAAAAAAAGAGTAGAAAAGAACATGAACAAAGAAAAAGACTCTCATGAGAAACTCAGTCAAATATTTCCCTCAAATTTGTTTGGGTCATTGTTTCTTTGCATATGTAAATCATATTGGGCTTATGATGTGTATGGTGACCTGGATATAGAGTATAAATGAACAAAAGTGAAAAATAATAAAACAGCATTTAAAGTAGCCATAAGAGTGCATAAATCAGAAAAAAAATGTTTTATATTCTTACTTTCATTTCAGATTGTTTTTATTTCACACAACAAAATAACTGTATATTGTTATGCATTCTCATTTGTTGTTGGTTGCAGCAAAGTAGGAATTCCTTTCAAAATTTCATACTGAGAAGACTGTAAGTCTGCTTGTAACTTGGCTAATATGGAGAACTGGGGAACAAATTACATGTACAAAGAGAAGTGCTTTACACGATTGCAAATAAGTTGGAAAAAAAACTTTGTACTTTTGCTTGGAAATAAAGACCACAGGAAATGTGATATTGATGCTTTGAGCTGCATTTGTGAGCTGAGAGCTTGTCTGTACGCCCACATGCACCGAGCATATGTACGCGGTGTCTGTGTAAGAAAAATAAGAGGGTGTTATCTGTAGAACCTTTAAAAACAATAACTGAAAATCTATGTGTTGGTAACATATTTTTCAAAGAAAATATCTAAATGATCTTTTGGATTTTAATTATTAGGACAGCACAAAGTTATTTATTTCAAAAAGCTGGCATGGAATTGATCATAAATAATGTAGCTCAATGGTTGATCTTTACAGCAGGGTGATCATTAAGACCAAACAAGTAATTGATCTGTTACAGCTAAAATGAACAGCAGCCTTTATGGGCATATGCATAAAAGTTTATAACTATGTTTATCAGTGTTGCATAAACCTTTGGTAAAACATTACACACTTGTTTGACAAAGAAAGGTCTTGATCATCTGAGCATCATGTGCAAGTGTGTAACTGACATCTACATGTGTTTCTAAAGAGTGTGTACTTGGTATAAGTGATTAGTTGGGACTATAACAGCAGGAAATAACTGTTCAGCAACATAAATGCTGTCAGTCAAGATGACAATCAAAGCTGGAAACCCATTACAGCCTTACACTTCTGTGTTGTTTACCCAATAAAGATAAACTTGAGGAGATTGATGAGGTAGAAGAGGTACAGAGGTTAAAGGGAGTGGAACATCTAACCTATACACAATTTGTTCTTGCCGCATTTATACCCTTTTCTTCTTTCAAGTAGGAAACAATTAGTAATGTCTGGTGATAGCTGACATGCATTATTTACTGCTTGAATATGCAATCTGAGAGCTAAATATAGTTAAAAGCAATTGTGTTATTGCACAACGGCATGATGATGACATCATCCACTCTATTCAACTAAGCCACACAGTTCGCAGTGTGTGGCAATAACTAGATACATAAACCTGCTTTTTCAATTAGGTTAAGTATAAAATTGAAGGCACATGGGATAAAAAAAAATGCTCAGAGGTGCAAATTTATCATAATTTTGGATGGTTTCTTTATGACCATGTTAATCTGTGTTGGTTTCGTGGTGAAAGTGGGACATCTTCTTTGAGGCTTCTTTAGAAACAACAGTGCCTCCCACGGTGTCCATGTTTTGGTAAGTGGATGTCTCGTCAAGCGCCAGGAAATAAAAAAGTGATAATTTCTTTGCTGTTGTTGTTTTTAAGAAATCCAAATACAACCCATTTTATTTTTTGGCAGTTAAAAAAAGACATAAAAGATTTTCTTTGTTTTTTCAAACAACAAAATACAAACTAACAATAAAATAATACAAGAAAACAGATGCCGTGGTCATCTGGGACCGCTGTCTTGCATGCTCTTGATGAGTTCGGACTCCAGCACAGCTAATTCATATGATTGCATCACCTCTTTTGCATTCTTTCAATTGCTGCAGAAGACAGTTAATCACCTGTTCATTTAACCCAGGTGTACAGCAGCAGGGAAACACCTAAAACATGCAGGGCACAGGCTCCTGTCCACCGGGGCTGGGGACCACTGTTATACACTATATATATCCATCCATCCATCCATCCAATATATTTTAATTTCTCTTTGAAAGGTATTTAATGTCGTTATTTTAAATATTAAATGAAAACCCAAATTAAAGGTTCTGCTCATTCATTTTTGGCAACATCAAAAAGAAAAAAATATATATGACAATCTTTCAATGCAATAACTATACATTGAAACAAACCAATAAAATTACTACTTGCTTTCTGTTTTCCATCTCATGGGAACCTCTTCTTCTTCCCAAAAACGTGCTAAAAAAGCTTAAATTATTTTTGTATTCCAGTTTTCTAGAATAAGGAAATTGTGATTTATTAAGACGTTTTCTTGACAATCTGATGTGATTAATTTATATTAAGGACGTATTATTGTATTTTTTAAATAGTATGACATTCACACAAAGCTACATGTTTAGGTATGCTAAAGGTGTATTTGTAATTGTTTACTAATTGAATTGTTTATTAAGGCCGATTAAGCGAGCTCGTGTGCGTGCCCTGTGTTGTGTCTGCTGACGTCAGCGCTGGAACTGCCTTGTCACGCGGGGTTAGTAAAAGTTGGGATCGGTGCTCCAGGGAGAGAGGCAGACAAACAGACAGGAGGGAGAGGGAAGCGTACAATTACACGGGTGTTTCTGCAGCCTTACGGAGAGCGTCAAACAAGAGGGAAACGCGGGTTTATTGTTAAGCTTTCTGTGGAAGACAGAAGAAAGCAGACAAGGAGAGGCAGAGGGGGCAGGCGGCTCTCTCTGAAAGTTCAAGCCAGAATTTCGCTCGTTAACTGCCGGAGGAAGAGACAGACAGAGAGAAAGAAAGAGAAGAGCCCTGTGAGCTGTTGTGTGTCTTTTTTTTTTTTTTTTGGATTTCGATTTTAAACCGAGAGCGCGCGCGTTACAGAAAGCCGAGTTAAATGAACAAAAGTCTAAAGTTTTGGCGCCGTGGCAGTCGGTAAATGTTGTGACATTTTCGGACGGCGCAAATCGCTCCCAGCGGTCGTCGACGGTCGAGTGGCGGAGGGGGTGAGAACCCGAGCTGTCAAACCCGATGACTACTGCAAACTGCCCCGGGAATGAGGAGCTGGACTTCAGACTGATTTTCGGAGAGGACGGGCAGCAGCAGCCTTTAGGCCCCGCAGGTCAGTGCGTTTTCACCCTGCACACGCACTCAACACTGCGTGTGTTTATAAGTGTGTTTGTAGTAAAGTTAGGGCTCAATATGTTCTGTCATAACTTGCACATCTGTTTGTTGCCCTCGCTTTTCCCGGCAACTTTTGCTTGCAGTAACGCAACAGAAAATAGCCAGTCTGCGCGCCATACTGATTATTTATAACGTGCACATTATTAAGTCATTTTATGTGACACTGTAAGACACGTCCACACTCCAGCTGTCATTAGCTTGCTATGCTAAGTTCACGTGTTAGCAAAAATGCAAGACATTGCCACTCAATGACAAAGTTAAGAGTTTTATCTGTTACAGACCTGTTGGTTGCAAAGGCGTTAATGCAAAGTGGTGGCAGGGAAAGCGTGGGAGGCATAACCCCTCTAACAGTCAAAACATGCGCCTACCCCCACGTTACACATTAATTGATCAGTTTACATTCTTCTTTAATAAATGTTGGTGCCTAAAATAGTTTCTTAAAAAACTCTACTAGTTTTTCTAAGACTGCCTTATGTACGCTGGAGATTGATATCCACACACAATGGGAAACGAAGTAAATCTTTATAAAGTGATCAATAAACAGAATGATTATTGGATAGCATGCTTGCATAATTTAATATGTCTTATTCAGAAAACAAAAGCCTAACGACAAGATTATAATGTGCTCATTGTATGAGTTTGTAGAGTCTGTAGGGGGTTGCAAAAAATAATAATAATAATAATAATAAATCCTTTTGGTTTTATTTAAAATTGTCATGTTTTGGCCACCCGCTCTTATCCTAGTCTAACATCTTGCTGAAGCTAAAGTCATGAGCTGTGTTTTAGTTTGGTTGATGTGGCATATGTGAGGTATGCCTGAGCGGGAACAGCCTGAATGTCATTGTACCACATTTCTGCCTGGTAAGAGAGGCTCTTGTTGTCAAAACTTTTATTACCTTATTTACAAAATAAGTCAAGGCGAGAGCAGAAATGGAGTTGTAGTGTTTTAAAAACAATTATGACTAGAACGGATAACTGCATGTGTGGTTTTCATGTATTTAAAACATTTCCGTTGTACTTTTAATGACAAAGGATTTGTTTACATTTCTCAAAACTGTAAAATGTTCCGTAGTATGTGTAATTGCAGAGATCTTGAAGAATAAATGACTTCAAGGAGAGCAAATTGTGCAGCATTGCATTTATATGTTGGAACTTGCAGAGTGTTAGCAGATTGCATCTTTCTGTCTTGAAACAAAATTATGTAGCTTCAGTGAAAACCCATTAATTATGAAAGAAATCTGATGAAAACTACAATTCTGTTTTGATTTTTAATCAAATTCAAACTGATATTATAAATATGGGGTAATATGAGATTCTAACAGTATGATTATCTTGAGTAATCAAGATAATTGATTACTCAGATATAAAGTGCACTAACACAAAATGTATAACATGAACTCATTGCTCTGAATTTAAAACAAAAACATTGTTTCATACTTCTGCTAAAAATAAAGCGCATCAGCTATTAACAGTTCTAAATATTGTAACAGTTTTGTTTTGGCATTTTGGCTATGATCGGCAGACTTGAGCAAAAACTATAGTATGAAGGAGATAACCTTTGTAGAGTGATGGGCGGCGTCTCTCAGTTGTCAAAACATGAGTCTTGTCCTGTGATTAGAAATATCTGGATATCTTTTTTGTGAACATGAGAATAGTGTTGTAGCCGGTGCACAGCGACATGTAGGGGAGGGGTAGCACTGCATTGTTTTCTACTACACAACCAGAAAAAAAAATGCTGTACTCTTTCTGGCATCCTCTAAGAAGTAC
The DNA here is from genome assembly GCA_903067055.1 of Poeciliopsis paucimaculata. Classification (NCBI taxonomy): domain Eukaryota; kingdom Metazoa; phylum Chordata; class Actinopteri; order Cyprinodontiformes; family Poeciliidae; genus Poeciliopsis; species Poeciliopsis paucimaculata. The sequence continues at coordinate 5,069 of CAEGAD010085415.1, read as the reverse complement.
TTTAAACCATAGGAATGGTGTTATGTAATTCTCTGTGGTTTTCGAACAGTAACATACTGCACGCCATACACTTTGGTGTACTTTGATACCATTAAGTGGTCTGTGTTTTGTTTTATGATGAGAATGCAAGTAATGAGGAGGCACACAACATAAATACTATGACCAGTATAAGTAAGAAATATTCTTGTCACTTAATATCTCTTTTTATATTTCTTATTTTTCCTGTTTGAACTATTAGAACTTTATTTGGAAATAATCTATATTTTATCAGTAACGTTTGTCAGCTCTACTGTGGTTGCAAGACATTATATCACGCAGAACTTAATCACCATCACCACTTATTTTCTGTTAAGATTGCTTCCCGAATCTTTGAGTACTGTGCATATATTGTGTGCTGTTTTAACTTTAACGTTAAAGATGTAAGTAAAAGAATATTAGTTGTTTTAAACTGTTAAAATTTAAAACAAAAACTATACATTAAACTAAGCATGTTGCTGTGGCAATTCAGTGGATCGCTACAGTTATTCAAAATTCTTCTTTACTTTTGATTTTGGCCCCCAGAGCTCATAAAGCTACTGCAAATGTTGAAAAACAATACAATGTATTCCAAAAATGCCTCCAAACTTTGCATGTGATGTATTGAGAAAAATGGCATCTTGCCAATTATTATATGCAATAAATCCTCTGCTTTTTAATATTACTGTTATTTCAAATCAAAAACCATTACAAAGTCAGAATGCAGAAAAATATAAACAGAAAAAAAGGCTTTTGGAAAACAATAAATGTTTACATTTTAAGTTGAATTGATGCCACGTAAACCTTATAATGATGATTTCAATTATGATCAAAATAATTGCAACTTTAAATGCATTGCATATACATATCAAACCAATCTGCACGTCTTCCATTTTAGTACGTCTACACATTTTAATCCCTGTGTGTATTCTTTATGATGGTAAGTGACATACAAATGGGTTAGGACAAAATTTGGACAGAGTGCTGCTCATTGTGACCCTCCTATTGTTTTTTTTTCCTACTTTTCGCGCAGTGATTGCACTACAGTCCACAAAGAATTTGTCCTTGTTATCGTCAACTTTGACCCCCTTTCTGCATCCATACCTTTCCAAACTGAATGGTTAGGGCACAATGGAGGCAAAACATTGTGGCTGTCAATGTACATTGTTGAAAGCCTATGATGGTAAGCTTGTCTCAGATGTCACAAGAGTACCATGCTAAAAAAGATGCTTTGGGTTAAAATCTAAATAAAGGTGAAACAGTCCCTTAAAAGGGAGCCTACAAGGATAAATTTCTCCTGTTTCTGCCTAGTTTAATCATTTTGGAGGCCACGGTTGTATAGGGGATGGAAATATTTTACAGATTAATTGTTATTTAAAGTAAACTAACAACTTAGAAGTTATGGACAAAGTCAAACATCTCTGTTAGTTATTCAGCGTTTCAGAGATCTACTGTGAAAGAGATCACATATAGACAAAAAAATAGAATATTGGATGATTTTCCTACCCAGTAATATTTGTGATATATGTTTCTATTAAATTACACTTAAGATTAGTCTCAAAATTACTAGAAATTATGTTTAGCTAAAATTTGATGTTAGTTTATTATTCTTAAAGCTGTTTTTTTTTTTCATTTTTTTTTTTCAAATTTTATGCAAAATTGTACGGCTTTATAGAAACGTGTCATGATTGAAATCAGGACAATACCATAATTGTGAGTCAAATGTCATAAGTATTTTATTTTAACATATTTTCAAGAGTAATGCCAAGACAAATGCAAAAAAAAAAAGACTTGAGTTATGGAGACGATTTCATACCTAGGATGTTTTAATGATGGCAGACAAGCACAAGAGAAGAGGTTCCGTAATTGTAGGATATATTCAAATTATGAAAATACAAGTAAAAGAATCAAAATGATACGAAAATGTGTACTTTCAGAAGACTATTTAAAAAGATATCTTGAGTCAGATGAGCACAGAGTTGCAGTGCAGTGGGAAAGATGATTAGACAACGACATTTACAGCTTATTTGCTTTAATTTATTCAGAGAAGACTCTTAATTGACTTCTAAGAACGTATTACATTCAGCCCACTGTTGAACCCCTGTCAGGTTATTTTTCAGCACTAAGCTTAAACTTCATTTATTTCATCTGTGGTTTGAAACAAATGGAACAATTGAATTCCCTGCCATAGCCTTTTCATTAAACTTGGATCAAATAAAATACCTCCACAAGGGTTTGGCTTTCGCAGTCTTAAATCAACTTTTCCTCTTGATTTAAAAAAATGAAGTTTGAATTGGCATTGGGACGAAGAGGAAAAACTGCATTTGGAACATGTGTTGAAATAAAACCTCTGCTATGCAAGTGGTTTTCGTCTGGTTTTGACTGTATTGCTCCACCAAAAGTGGGAGTCGGGTGATGGTGGGGATGCCTATCTGAATTAATAACTGGATAACCTGAGCGCAGTAATAGGAATTTCTGACTTAATCTCCTCCTGTGGAGGTAAATCTCATTTTCATAACAAATGGGGGGGGAAATTTTATGAGAATAACTGACGCTTCTATTTCCTTGAGTCACTCGTTATTAGTTGTTGCTCAAATAATTTCAAGTCTTCACAACTTTTATTCAGTATACTTTCCAAAGAAACATTTCTGTTCCTTCATTTTAAGTAGTCTGTTTTATGCATCTTGTTTTTTTTTGTTTTTTTTAATTCTCAGTCTATGCTTGTATTTAACCCAGAGTCTTCCTACGCATATCTAGGAATGTACTGAACCTCATTGCGATGGTAGAGGACTGTACACCACAATTGTCTGTTGATCTTTCATGTTTTCTTCTTTGTCTGCTTGTATGCGTGTCTCGCTCTGCATTTTCTTATTGTTCAGGAAACTGCTTGTTCTTTGAGGAGAAATATTCCACTCTTCAATTCACAGACACTGGGCAAACCTACTGTAAGGGATTTCCCCTTATATTTTAAGGTGAAATAGAAGAACACATTTGCCAATTTGATTCATCATTACTCTTTTTTTTTCTTTTCTTTTCTTTTACTAGTTCTGTAATACTGCCCTGCAAAGATATCTTACAAAAACAGAAGTCACTGCCATATATAAGAAAGTCAGCACAAAATGTCTGAATCTGTTACTGACAGGCTTCAATGGTCATTTGTTTTGCTTATGATTTTTAGTTTTTTTTTTGTTGATAAGTTTGGTGCTGTAAAACATGATAAAGTTTCTTTGCTGTATTTCTTATAAAATTTCACAAAGCAGGTTTGAGTTTAGCAGTGCTATATTATTATTATTATTAGTTATACAGGTTAGCCTCATGGAGATCCACAATCTCATTTTCAATATGGGTACAGAATATATCACACATGTATGTCAGTGTACTTCTGATTTCTCTGCATTTCACTTTAATAGGCTCGAAAATGTCCTATTTGTGTTGAACTGAAATTCACTTTGAATTGGTAATTTCTTTAAATTAACTTGTGAACTTAGGAATGTGGATCACATTAAGTCATGGGTAGGCTAAAGATTGGCTCCCTTATTGTCTTGTTTTGAATGCCAACTTAGTTTTTCAGCCTCTGTCTTTTGGCCACAAACGGTTTTTGAAGAACTGATGACTGTTGAAACAAATAGTGACTCTACATGTGTCTCCTTTGCACAAACAGATGAAAACGTTTACCAGGAATTTCACCCATTTATCCAGTCTGGATTTAGGTGGAAGGACTGTCACTAACAGCCCACTTATAGAAGTAACATCAAACACAAATTTTATTTACATTAGAATGTTTTTTGAGAAAAACAAAGACACTTCATGGTTGTATTGTGAACCACATGCTCTTTTTGAAGCAGTCAGTGCTTGTTTTATTTTGACAATCTCTAGGAAAATATCAGAACATCTTTCAACAACTTCAATCAGCAAGGCATAAAGACACAACAAACTAAAGAATAATGGAAGAATAGCTGGACAAATATTTAAGCTTGGAGAAAAAATTGTGACAAAAAAATAATCAATACATTTGTATCTAAAATTTTTTAGGCGAGATACTGATTTAAAAAATAAGGTAGGCCACCTGCTGTGATCTTCCTTGATGAATGAAACCACGTTTTGTTAGATGAGTCATATAGCAAATGTGACTAACTATGTAAAAATCAGTGTCAGTTGATGGCTCTTCATTTTGTAAATTTCTACTCTCTGTCATTGTGAAACAAATTCCTCTAACGGACGAGTGGTGTTTTTGCTTATTACAGACAACTTCAAAGTTGTGTTCTTTTCCTTTTTATTATCTGACATGTAATCCAAAGATGCATATAAATTCACAGAAGAAATTTCTAATTCTTGTCTTTAAGCTTTTTGGTTACTGTTGATGTACACAATGTTTTTCTTAAGGAGAGGAAAACATAATTGATTCAGTGCTGAAGTAGACAAATGTGGATAAGGCAGGACAGGATTTTGTGGTGGACTAATTGGGGGTTAGAAATAAAGAAGGGGTGGGCCAGCAGTGCCGCTTATGGGTGACGGGGTAGTAGATCTGGTGTAGAGGTGTCTGGCTTTCTGCCCGATCATACCATGTGGAGTTCAGATGGTAGGGAGGAGTGATAGAAGAGGGGGGCACAGCATGTCTAGCTGGTGAGAGGAAGACAGACTGTGTTTTTGTTCTACTTAAGTAGCCTAATCTGTCTTTTTTTCAAATTTTATATGTACTTATTATTGTTGCTGTCATACGGCTGGAAGTCCCACCCACCCCACGTTTATTGTTCATATGGTAGCAAAAACAGAGTTGCAGACCTGCCACCAGGATGCCTCAGGCTTCTTTCCTCTTACGGCTCTCTCAGGATATGAAAGAAACCACGGGTGACATCAGAGAGGCTGATTTAAGCTAATGAAATATCCAGATGCCAGCAGTCACCAAAACCACTTAGTGACTAGTCAGGTTTGATTTGCAACTGTTATTGAGCTGTTTTTTAAAAAAAATATATATATATATATATATATATATATATATATATATATATATATATGCCAGCACAGAGGTCGCTGTCATGTGTGGATGTAAAGAG
>CAEGAD010085394.1:0-20908 GCA_903067055.1 Poeciliopsis paucimaculata | reverse complement strand
ATATATATATATATATATATATATATATATTATTACTGCATTTAGCATAGCTGATTAAAACAGAATACTATTTAATGTCTTATTTAATGTCAGATAGAGGACAAAAAACAAGGGAGTGGGTCCTATCATACAGTGTATATGAAAAACAGGTTTCAACTGGATTTAGGTCTGAACTCATCTCTTGCCAGTTTACCCAGCCTGAATTTATACATGACCTCATGGGAGAATGTTTTACAGCATGTGCGGAGTAATAAAAATACGAGCTGATTCACATGACCCTAATGAGAAACGCAGTAAACCGATTCAAATCCAGTTGTCAACTCTGTGGTAGAGTAGCACAGAAAATGTACCACATGACAGACTGAATCTTCTACAGCGGACACATTTGTTCGTTTTCCTTTCAGAACACCAAACAGCCGTTGGCTCATCCAGACAGAGTGATGAAATATTTCCTGAAAAAATAAATAAATAAATAAATAAATATAGCACTTCCCATTTGTTATAGTCAGGGGACTTCCTGACTATAATACCGGCCTGCAAAGGTTGTTCACAGCAACCCAAAACTCAGGGAAAGTTCTGCTGAAGCGGTATCTCTCAGATCTTGGAAAAAAAAAACAAGCACAACAGTATGGAAAACTGAAAGCTAATGAATGTCTCCCGGTATGTCCACCCTGTCACTGGCATCCATGCGTGAGAGGAGATAGCGTTCGAGCACAGTTTATCAGGAGGTCTTATTTTTTTTCCCCAATACCCAGCTCACTGTGTTGATTGTTTTTGCAACACAACGATATCTTTCAAAAATATATGCAAAGCCTTCAACTGTTTCTCAGATGTGAAGGCGCTGCTGTTACATCACTGGCGTTCGTGCATGTCGTGTTGGAGGGAATATCTGCACAGTCCACCTGCTGCTTCTCACACTGAATCCAACAGCCTGAAACAGAAAGCTTGTTTGACATTACTACACAGCTGGATCAACTGATGTTTGTGTGGAATCTAAATACATGATGTTGACTGAGATGAAGCCTAAATGTAAGACAGTAGTAGGGTATGGAGACATGATCTTTAACAACATCATGACACTACACTTTAAAAAACTGAGTTGTCTCTTGGTTTTGATTCACTATAATGTATTATGTCGGCTCTAGATCCATCCTGAGCATCTTGTGCCCCTTCCCTATATCTGCACCTAATTCACAAAGGGTAGCTCTGATTGAGCGCTGGTGCAAAATGTTGTTGTGTTGCATTCGGTCAAAGTTTTGTTTTTTTGTTTTTTTTTCTCTCGTAGATGTTCTGACACAAACAGAAGTGGCGCAAAAGTGACAAAAGATAGAGATTTTTTTTTTCCTCACAGAAACTTTCAGTTCCTGTCGGTATAAGAACCACTCACTCTGCATAAGAAATGAATCCAAGTGTACATGGTGGTTTTTAAATTATTAAAGGACGTGAATATTTCTTTAATACACAGGAAAACAAAGTAGAAAAACTTATTCCTTTCACCAATCTACAGGAAAACAACAAATATGAAAGTTTACACACATTTGAACAGCTACAATTAGTGATATACTGTGAAAATAGAGAAGTACTTTCATGACTGTGGCAACACCCTGTGGTTTTTTCATATGTATATTTTTTTCACTTGGTGAAGAAGATGTCTTTGTGTTCCATCCTGGGCTACATGTTGGGTCTCTTCCAGAGAGTCAGATAGTCGGATCACTTTCAGAAACCTCCGGCACGACGGTCCTGAGTGCGTCAGAGCACCGCAGCGTAACGAGGACAGCGTGATTGTTCACTTCTTGGAAACCTTGCTTAGGACGACATCCGACACTCTTCTGAGATTGATATGCTCAACGCTGTGAAAACTAATTTTCTACTTATATTTTCTGTTTTTGACTTTTTTTTAATAGGCTTCAGACATTCAAACAAATATACACAGAGAAAATAAAAAATTCAGTACACTTTTTTATGTTTGTACAAATAAAATAGGAAAGTGGTTATGCGCTGTCCAAACATTTTGTATTAAAAGAACAATAAAGCCTTTACTTTAAACGCTTTAAACACTTTAAACACGGTACCTTTTATTGTAAGAACATAACATATATTTTAATCTGTCAATCTTCCTGCATCACAGTCCATGCTGTGCCCTGATGCATCCAAATTTGAACATTCTGTTTGACTTTTTCTCTTTTTCGTATTCACATTACAAGCTTCTCATATGTCAGTGAAAGTATTAAAGAGTTAAAAAGTCTCAGTTTTGAATCCTCAGTGGACTGTAAGTTTGTTTCCGTTCCTAGATCTCATGTCATGTTTGGTTTCATTTCCTGTTTGGACAGTTTAGGCACATTTTGGTTCTAAGGTGCTTTACTTATGAATACTTCTCTGTCTATCTCCTCAGTGATTAAATTAAGCAAACTGAATTGCTTAACTAAACCGGTGTGATTTTCTGTGGCAGACCTGCACAACATCATTCTGAAATGAAAAATGCAAGACAAATCTTTTTTATATATATACATACAGATAAAAATCAAATAAGTCAGATGTAATCCAGTGCAATCAATTACCTTCAGGAGTCCGATTACATAAATTCACCTCTATGTAATTTATTCTCAGTATTAACACAGCTGTTCTGTGGAAGCCTGAAAGCATTGGTCTCGAACTCTAGTCATCGAGGGCCGATGTCCTGCAACTTTTAGAGGCATCTCTGCTTCATCACACCTGGCTCCAATATTGTCTCATTAGCAGGCCTTTGTAGATCGTGACCACATAATAGCGAGGGAGTCATTTAATTCAAGCGTGTAGGACAAGGAACACGTCTAAAGGTTGTGGTTTGAGGCCACTGCCTTAAAGGTTTGAAGGAGAGCGTCGGTGTTCAAACTGCATAAAGATCAAAGAACACACCAGAAATGGGCAAAGCAGGGTAACGTTATGAAGCAACATCTTTGAACATCTCAATCAGACAATTATGTAAAGGTTTAATTAAAAGATATCCAGATGGTTAAGGTCAAAATGTAGAAGAGGATACTTGATAAACCCACTGAGGCCTCTCTTGTACGCACCAGTTTTTTTTTGTTTGTTTGTTTTTTGTTAATTATTTGCCAAATTCTCTTTGTCTTTTTCTTATTTTATAAAACGCCTCCTTGCTCCTGTGTTTGTCAGAATAGGGGTGTTCGTTCCCCTATTCACATCATAATTCTCCGTTGTGTTTCCTCCTGACTGCTCCTGTGTTCCTCCTCTTACAGGCCAAGTCAACATAGCTGAAACGTATATGTCAGTGGACGTCACTGCACCTGGGTGAAAGGGAGGACTCGGAAACGAAAAAGGATTACTGGCTTAACACGGCGAGTTTGGCTGTCAAATCCAGTTTCTCCTAAAAGCGCTTCGTTTTTCATCAGGGCACAAAGGCATGGCAGCTTATGCTTGAAATCAACACTGTTTTGAAGCAGGTTATGTTCAAACTAAGCAGCCGGGCTGTCTTAGGGGACAGCTGGTCTCATTTTAAGGATTCTTATTAACCTCTTGGGAATTCTTGAAGCAAATGATATTGTGTGGAATAAATTATATTTTGCAGAACGTCCTCACAATCGGGTAAATGCAACATTTACCCGATTCAATAATCGCCTTATTGTTCTGCTGCAGTTCCTAATTTGTCTTTTGAATAGGTTTAACCAAAGTGTTAATTGATTTAAAAACGTTGAGGTTTAGCTAAGCGCATTTCTTTCATATGCTTCACCTGATTTTAATATTGCAAAGAACAAAACCTCAGCAAACTGAACCTGATTATTTGATGGAACAGGTTTTAGCATCGTTACCAGTGCTGACCCAGCTTTTAACCTATAATTTAGAAGCGTTGACTCCAAAATGACCAGATTTTAACCAAATGAGGAAAGATTTAAGCATAACATAGGACCTGTGATGGTGGTCCATCACAGGTCATGAGCACAGCATGAGCACAAGCTGGAAATCTTGTGCGAATAGATGGCGTCTTGGACATTGAAAGTTGAAAATATTGCTATAAGTCTCGGTCAGTATTCGGTATTTAAGCAGGATAATGATCCAAAAGTCAAACTTTTTGCAGTAATAAGTGAATTTATGACCTTTTATATGTCTTTACCAAGTGTGCTAACAGCTGTAGATGGACTGGTGTCAAACCTTATTTGAAGGAATGTCCATGTTTATTAACAAAAGCAGAATGGAAAGAACTGCTCCCTGACAAGGCTCTAAGCAGATTAATTGATAAGCCAGACTTTACAAAGACCACAAACATGCTCTTAGATTGGTTTGTTTGTGTTTTTTTTCTCTTTAGAAAATTAGATTCTAAGTCGATTCTTCTCAGCGCCAGAACACATTAGACTGCATGTCCGATTTGTTTCAGCACTAAAGTATTTTATTTTTTTTTTTATGTTTGTTTTTTACATGTGAGAATCACATCAGCACTTGCGGTCCAGGAAAGAGATAATAAGAGATGAGCAGGGCTTGAGGTTGTGTTTATTTTGCTTGATAAGGAGCAAAATTAGTGCTTGAATAAGGAGCCAGAGCTACACTTGCACCACTTTGACCAGTGCAGTAGCCATGAAAATTTTATTAACAGCAGAAAATTGCAATTTTCCCAGTTTATCATCTGCACCATCAAAATGGATGTGTGAGAGTGTATTTAAAATGACTTCCTTTCTGCTGAACTTATTACGTTCGACGATTCCAAAGAAAATTGTTCTCATGCAGCTTTTCTTAAGAGCTAATCTTGGAACAGTAAGAATCAATGAGCAGGTTCTGGACTACATCCATTTCAGAGAATGAGCAGCGGAGATCAAATCCAATCAATCCTATTCTAATCATGTGCTGCATTTGTATTTTACAGCAAGATCATGTACTGCATGACTGAACTGGACAGAATAAAATAGAAAATAATTCATTGTTGTTTTTTTTTATTTGAAACGCATAAACCTGAACGGTGTGGTGTGTGAACCACATTTCTACATAAGTAGGTCACTCATGGTGTGTCCCTGTGAGGTTTACACATCTGAAAATTGTAATCAACTTGGTTACAGTCAAACTGGCCAGCAACATTTTTTTAAAGTCTTGACAGATTTTTGAGTGCAATTAAACGTAAATCTTGTTGGGTATTTCAAATATATGAGCATTTTTATTGTAGCTGCATGTTTAGTCCAGCTGAAAAAATGAACCTCAAACCCTGGTAGCAGCTTGCTCTATTTTGTCTTCTAGAATTATTGTATATTTTGTTTCATTGTCATATCAACAAACCTGTCCCTGCTTTCAATGGACTGCTAAAATCTGTGGTGCTGAAATTTTCCAAATTCCGATTTAAATTTGCCTTGTTTTTTTCCATTCTTAATTATCAAAAATAAAATTTAACATTCAGAGTCTATGATGTCATGTATTCTAAAATGACCTCTTATCTTTGGAAGTGATGCAGGCCCACAGCATCACAGATCCTCCAGTGTTTTTTCATAATAGGCATGCGATGCTTTCAAACATATTATCCCCAAACCCACCCGGAGTGTTGTCAAAAACTTAAACTCCGTCTCAGCCAACCAGAGCACTCAGATCTAGTTAGATTTGAGCTTAGCGCACTCTGCATGTTTACATTTGTGACGGTTGGACAGAAATAGTTTTGTTGCTGACAACCAGTTGGCATGTGCATAGCTTTTCTCAGTGGACTCAAACTGCATTTCTCGAGGGCCAGAGTCTTGCAACTTTTAGATGTGTTCCTTCTCCTACACGCTCGAATTAAATGACTAACCTGCCTCACTAGCATCCAGTAAAGCTCTGCAGAGTTCTGCAAGTGAACTAATATTGGAGCCAGGTGTGTCGATGCACAGACATGTGAAAGATGCAGTGATGCTTGAGGCGTGAAGTTTGAGACCCCTTATTTAATGGTTGTTATGCAGACTTGCTGACTTAAAGATGGCGCTGTAGATCTCTAATGATGACCTTTGGACCTTACCGTCCTCCATAGTGGCAAGGTATCGTTTCGTCATCATTTATTCTTGGGTATCACACTTCCAGCCGCTCTAAGCTTCTTCTTCTTTTTTTTTTTTACACTGCGGCTTTCTGATGTTCATTTTTTACCCACTGTTTCAAAAATGCCCTACTATTGAAGACGTATTCAGCAAACAACAAATCTGTGAAAATTGGGGTCAGTACGAATTCAGTTGTCAAGCTGAATTTGTGAACGTTGATTGTTGCCGTCATTATTGTTTTCTGTTCATGCGCTGCGCAGTCGATCAGACACAACAAACTGGCCATTAGCACAAAATCGAGCAGCAGACCACATCTGTTCCATTTATCTGTGGGAAAGGAGTTGAAACTCCGGGTGGAGGCTCTGATGTCCCTTCATAGCCACAAAAATATCCAAGCTAAACTTTTGTTTGTGATCTGTGAAAGATAAATGCTTTCCCAGAGAAGGGATTGAAATTTAATGCCACTGCGGCCGAGTGCATTTGGGGCTGAGTCTGATGATAGATCTTTTAAGGCCGACAACGCTGCGTGTCGGAGGGCAAAAATGTATGCAGGATTGTTGGAGAGGCATGTTGCTGTTCATTATTTTTTGACAAGAGGGATTGGAATGCATTATGTAATACATTTGTTATTGTTAATGGATTAAAAAGGTTGTTATTGAGCTAATTTTGTCCGTTGATTACTTCCTGAAAAATGTAGCCCAATCCAAAGTCTCCGGCTTTATTTTAAATACATTTAGAGACGTCTTACGCCAGTATTTACCTGCCCAGTCACCCTGACAAAGGAATTTTGATTGTAATGAACTTTGTGCTCTTCTTTACCAGCAATGCTTGATGTGGTCCCACTCAGTTTGATTTACAGGAGATTAATGAGAAGCATAATTATGGTTCTTGAGGATAAACTTAGAAAACATGATACGCCAGTCAGTTTCTTTTTTTTTTTTTTTTTTTTGTCTGGGGTCAGAGAGTGCACATTTTGTTTCTCAAAAACTATTCCCAGTGATTCTTATCTTAAAAATAAAAAAATAAAACGTCCCTCCCTAATAATCCCACTGTAGACTTGAAAATAAACAGAGTTCTGTCACGTATTGGCAGGTCTAGACGGATGAAACGTGCACAAAGCGGCTCCTGCGTCGCTGCTTTGGGGATATGATGAGGGTGGGGGGGGGGGGGGGACACAGCAAGAAATAACATGCAAAAGTCACACTTTTGGATGTCAAACTGACCATTAAAGAGGGCGATTTGACTTCTGAACTGCTGACAGATGTTTATACGCAGGTCATCTGTCAGAAGCGTCCACATCCGAGGGCCGTGGACGCTTCTGAGCGGGGTCCATCCAAAGTTCATACAAATCCTCTCTCTGCTTACATGTTAGTATGACAGTCTTACTGACGTGTGTGTACAATACCACAAAGCAACTGTGCACATCACATTTCAACTCGTCTTAACATCCTTGACTCTGAAACATTTGGCAAATTTCAACTTGACTTTGAGTGGTTTCATCTTGTAGATGGGAGTACGCTCAGTGTTGCTGTCCTGCTGGAAGCTGAGCCTCCGCTCCGCTCTCAAATCGTTTTGCAGCCTTTAGCAGATTTTTTTTTCATTCCCATATTTAGCTCCATGCATCTTCCCATAAGCTCTGAAAAAAAAAAGCCCCATGCTGCCACCATCATGTTTCATTCAGGGGTTGATATGTAGATGTTAGTTTTTGGCCACACAAAGAGTTTTCTTATAGGCTTAATAAAGTTCAATTTTGGTCTCATCAGACCGCATGTTTGTTCCGCTTTCCACGTAAAAAGTCTTCACTTAGGAAGTTTTTTTTTTTTCCTGTTTTACAAACACTAGAAAATATTACAGAGCGATTAAAAAAGACTGAGAGGAGAGGTCAGCTCTGGCTGCTAATCTATGCAGATGCTGAACTCTGTTTGCCTGCTTCAGTGTCAGAACATCACCAATAACCTAAATCTATTCTAATATCCTTTGAGGTGCTGCCTAATGCTGAACAAGCAGAATGTTGCTTTCTGTTGGGACTTTGCTCTGCAGAAGGAAATCAATAAACATTTCATCGAGCAAATAAAACGGTTTTAAGTAGAAGGGAGCATAATTTACAGTTTCTGCTTTAAATAGAGTAGCTTAAATTCCATCGATAATTTTATGTACAACATTGAAGACTTTGCTCCTGTTTTTTTTCTTTTATTTTACAGCAAAATAGTATTTTAAGTTTAAATTTGTGTTAAAAAATTCTGATTTTTAGTCTTGCAGCCATGGACAAGCCTAGAATGCGCAGCGCTTTACTGGGTTTTCTTCAAGAAATGTGCACTTTCTGCAGTTTGGTGTCTGACCCCTGGCATTACCAAATAAGCACCTCTGTTCATTTCATATTCTTCCTGTTGAATCCACAGCAGAGAGGGGACGCACACAGAGGCGGCTGTGTCTGAAGTGTTGGTTTTCACTGCTACAACCGTGCGGTGGGTGAGCCTCTGATCGTTGCCAGCAGCTAGCTGAACAGCCTCATTGGGCAGATTAATGAAACAAAGTCGGCCAAAGGAAATCTTATTTTGAGTGTGCACCTACGTGCGTGTGAATGTGTGAGTGGGAGGTTTGTGGGAAACTTCTGGATGAACATCAGTCGGCTTGTTGGCAGATAACTTGAAGCAAAGCAGTCAGATAAGATGCAGCTGAGCCTTTTGAGGTGATAGGAATCAGGATGGAGAGTCAAAGACCGGCAGACAGGACAGAATGGATATTGTGTTGGAACAGAGCAACATGTATTTTAAGTTTGTGAGATAAGCACAGTTGGATCTGGGTGGATAAATACGAGGACTTACAAAGTGTTGCAAAGTTTTAACCATTAACTAATAAACATATAGTGTTTAATACATGCTTTTGATACAGCTATTTCTTTAAAAGAGGTAGAGGTGCAGGAGGAACAGGACGGAATGATCCGGTACCCGCTGGGTTGAAGGTTCAAACCCCCATTCCGTTGATCAGAGTCGCTGTGTCCTTGAGCAAGACACTTCACCTGCCTTGGCTACAGGTGAAGGTCAGAGGCGCCGACGCATGGCAGCCTCGGTTCCGTCAGTCTGCCCCAGGGCATCTGTGGCTACAGTTCACACACCATCAGTGTGTGAATGTGTGTCTGAGTGCATTTGAACTATTTTCTATAAAATTTCAAAAGGCTTGGAAGACGTGTGCTGTGAGTGAAAATATGTCTTGCCCTCTCACAGATGTCTTGCGGTTTTGCTGTTTTGTGAAATATTTAAGGCTTTAGAATAAAATTTTTATACCTAACAAAAAAAAAAACCCTGTTTCATACAAAATGTAGTTTTATAAATGTGGCTTTATTAAGTGAAAAATAAAAAAGTTTTCCAAACCTGGTCAAAATCCGTAATTGGCCAGCTTGGTACAAGAAAAGCAGACGGTGCTTTTCTTGTACCAAGCCCTGCCCCTTATGTTATTTTGGGTGCAACGCTCTGATGTCATCCAAGCGCCAGCCTGTTACATGTTCTTGATATCCACAGATATCAAGAAGAAGGAGAACATTGCAAGGCCTCGCTATCTGCAACTGTTGACTCCAGCTCAAACAAAAAAGATGTGACCTGGAAGAGTAAAAGAAGCAAAAGTTGAGTTTTAAAAGTGATGGACAGCAGTTTGTATGTTTTCATATTGCAAAATTGTTTGCTAATATAATTGTCTTTCTGTACACAAAGTTGCCACTTCCTTTGAAAAAGTGAGAAGCTATTAACAGCACACTAGATCCAGAAATTCAGAAAACGTTATTAATCCCAGAAGGCGATTCATTTGTAGTTAGACTAAACACTGCATCATGGTTAAAATGACATCAAGCCAGAAATCTAGCAATGCCGTCAACATGCCAATGACACAGTGCAGATCAGATCAGTCCAGTGTCAGGTTTCCCAATTACACTAATAAAAAAAAAACACTGAACAGAAAATATATAGCCTGCAGGGCTCATGATGTTTGTGGTAGGGGATAAAAGCCCGATGGGGGAGATTTTATGAAAGGCAAATAAATAGTTTAAAATCCCCATTTGCAACTGACTGCAATTGCTTTGGCAATCAATAACTTGGAAGCTGAAGGAATATTGGAATTTCCATATCGTTTTGTTTTCTAAAAATGACCATGAAAACAGACTGGCGGACATGAGGGAGACGCATCCTGCCAATACATGATCTGGTTGGGGCATAATTATTCTCACCTTTTCGACAGCTCTGATTTTATATCAGATATAACTGTAAGAACACCTTCCACAAAGTTATACTCTTGTCTCTTAAAGCCACAGAATATTTTCCATCAAAGTCTTGGGAATTATCAACATGTTTTTTTTTTTGTTTGTTTTTATTTTTGTTAAATTTGTGATCTTTTTGGTCAGCAGTGATTTTCTCAAATCATGATCACTGAGCTTCCTGTTGTGCTTGAGATGTTCTGGGTTATTTTTTCGTCTCCTGGATGAGTCAGCTTGGGGCCGCCCCTGGGAGAGTTTCCACCGTTCCATGTTTTCTCTATTTTTGCATGATGGTGTGGTTCATTATTGTTCACATTTTCCAAAATGGCAGATGTCAGTGACTTTTGTTTCTTATTTGGCATTTCCTTTGAATGTGGCATAACTTTTCCTGGTCATTTAGACTACTTGTCCATATCTCTGTTGCCACAAAGGATATAAAAACTGGCAGTAAAATAAAGAATGCTTTACCAAATCTCACTTTTGATTTATGCAAAATATTGCATCAATAAAGGTTATAATTGTAAGTTAGTTGTATTAAGTGGTTTTAACTTTGGACCATAACCAAAGTTCAATAAACAGGGGACATCTAAAAGTTGCAGGACCCCAACCCTTGAGACCTGAATTTGATGACCACTGATCAAATACATGTGGAGCAGTGTCTCATTAGTCCAATAATGATGAATGCATTTTTGAAACACTTTAGACATTGCTCACAGCAATTCTTAGCTGTCGGCCACGGTGGAAATGTGTCATCACTCTGTAAAACTGACCAACATTTGAGGCTTTCTGAATTGAAAAAGCTTGTCGCTGCATATGAGTCCAAGGGTTTTGTGACATAGATAAATGGCAGTAAATTATGGCACAGGATCATTCATAATTTGTTTGTGTAGAACACGAAAGGGGAAAAAAATAAATATGAGTTATAGTACATGCAGAAAATTCTGCCCTGCATTCATTTTATAGGTACATTTTATTTTCATAAATAAATAATTCTGCACAGGTTTTTTTCTCCCCCAAGTAATCTAATTATCGTGCCTGAGTTTCCCACCAATGTGTCATCATAACAGGCATTAAAGCACGGTGGGTGATGTCCCGAGAGCTCTAATGGGGATTGGCATAGACAGTACATTTAAATGTGTTCCTTTTTCGTGCTGCAGCGCTTCAGCGCCCCCGTGTGGTAGTTCCAAACTTTTACACAATCAAGAACTCATAAGGGTCTTCTCTGCTTGAAACTCATGTCTGAGTCAAAAAAATAAAAATAAATTTAAAAAAAGAGTAATATTCTGATTGGCTGTTTGTGGTGAAGTAAAGGTAGCTGACGATATTGTAAAGACCCAGATAATATCTATTCCCTCCTTTAGTCAAACCTTGTTCAATAAAGGTGACAAAAAGTAAAAAAGTAAAAAGCTGATTGAAATGGCCCACCTTACTCCTCATGAAGCTCTGCAATGGGCTACTACAGACCATCATTTGATTCAGGGAGAGAACTAAAACATGCAAATAATGGTCTCTGAGGACTACTGTATACAAGCTGCACTGTGATGGAGAGGAGGTCAATATTTGTGTGAGTTCCTCAAGAATTAGGGTTATCCACCCCATTCTGATTTATGAGCTCCTTCCAGGTCAAGTCAATACATGATTTAGATTTTTTTATTATTGATATTGTTTTATTTATTCGAGACCATTTGTAGGAAATGACAAGATTTTATCTGGAATTTATGGGAAATATTGTCAAAAGGCTATAGAGCTAAAAGCAAAAATTGACATTTTCTGCAGTGGTCTCTTATTTTCTCCCCCAGAGTTTTTGTTATGTTTTGAACAGGTTTGTCGGATAAATAAATTACTATAAAGTCACACAATGATGCACGATGCACAAGTTTTCAGCCTGAATTGATACTGTGTGTGTCATGCTCTTCATATTTCTGTCTTGGCGAAAGGGATTTCATTTACTATTTAAGGACCTATAGTTTTTTCTGCAGATCTTAAAGATCACCACAAGAGGGTGCTGTTATTTAACAATGATTCTGAACATGTACCACCAAAACTACCAATGCTGTACAGATTATGGGCATAAGGGAAATATTTTATTTGGACGTAAGAGGGTTTGTTTTATTTTGATCACTAAACACATTCAACTATTTTCTTTTCTTTTTTTTTTTTTTTTTGTAATTTCATTATAATTATATATGACCTGATAGTAAAACCTTTGATCCTCTGGCCTTTTGTGAGTTGGTGGTTTTTTCTTTCTTTCTTTTTTTAATCAAAAAATTAATTAATTGAGAAAAGCTACTTTTACTTGTCTTTCACAAGATTCTCCTGAGGCATTTATTGTATTTTTTATTATATTTGTAATCAACTTTCACGGTTGTGCATCTCCGTTTTAATTGTTTCTCATGTTGATGTGATCTAACAGCCGGGATGGTTTTTTGACATTTACTGTTTATAATTTTACAGCAGAGTATTAAATCAGAGCCAGGATTTTTGCTGAACCAAGACGTTT
The DNA here is from genome assembly GCA_903067055.1 of Poeciliopsis paucimaculata. NCBI lineage: Eukaryota > Metazoa > Chordata > Actinopteri > Cyprinodontiformes > Poeciliidae > Poeciliopsis > Poeciliopsis paucimaculata. The sequence goes on along the minus strand of CAEGAD010085394.1, from coordinate 8,190 downwards.
TTAATATTTAAAGAGATTAAGAAGTCAGTTGAGTTGTAAGTGGAGGAAAGCATTTTGTGCTAATGGGCTGAGTAGATGTTTAAATGTCATAAGGAAAATGTTTGCTCCTACCAAAATGTCTGAGACCCAAGAACACGCAGCTCTCCGAGGAGCAAAACTATCTGCACTTTGAAAAGTAAGACAAACAGATTCTGAGCCGTTTAAGTTTAAACCAAATCCAAGAAGCAATGGAGCAGAAATGTGTTGGCTAAAGCAGTCTGAAAGGCAGCCAGTGTCTTCCTGCACAGCAGTCGACAATCACAAATAGATCAGGGTTGAGCTGGTACACCCACTCACACACACACACACACACACACACACACACACACACACACACACACACACTGTTAACTGTGCAGTTAGCTTGTCGTTGTGCAGCACGTCTAGTAAACCAGGTCAGACATTTTTTTTATTTTTTTTCTGTCTGGCATTTGTAAATCATTCAGTGCATTAGCCTAACGATAGACTTCCAAACACTGCATTAAAAAAAAGACAAATAGATGAACAGTTTTGACATTTTTAAAGCTGCTTGTAAAATATCCTAACTTAGGATTTCACATATCTCTCATCTAGTCAGACATTTTTGTTTATCCAAATACATGAGAGACAAAGCATTGCAAAATCATAAACAAAAATAGCATTAACTCTGAACACCCTCCATTAAACCTGTATAACCAAGTTGTCCCAAGTTTACTTGCATTTCAGTGTTGTTGTGTTGCATATTTGCCCTGCATTTGAAAGGTATGTAAATGAGAAAAAGGTACATTGCTTTTGGTAAAGAACACTTTAAAATCAAGCTTCCTGGTTTTAAAAGACGGAGACAGTTAATATCCGCCTCTTTATGGGAGTTTGTCTCTGTGTTGCCTGTTTCTGATGAGATGGGGTTGGGTTGCTGTTGCTGACGGAGCAGCAACCTGCCAGCTGTGCACTTCTCATAGTTACCACTGGAGATAGCCACCAGCCCCCTTCCATGTTGAAAATTCCCCACAGAATCCTACATAGTCATGACTGCTGCATAATTTATGCAAGGGCGACGCAATTGTTGCAGCAAAAAAAATTTTTTTTTCAATGTCATTCTGCACTCTGCCAATGTTCTGTCTGCACTAATGAAGATCCACTCTCCTCAGCATTCCTAATGCGTTAAGAAGCTGCAACAGCTGTTATTTTTTGATTAATTCAGCTAATAACCTGATATAGAGAGATGTTCATTACGTGCTTGAAAAACCAGTAAACATAAGACGATGTCGCATTAAAATACTCTTGACATGTACAAAGGAGATGTTTAGAAGAAGTGACATATACTTCAGAGACTTAAATTGTTTCATAAAGTACACTTTAGTCTCCCTTTGGATTCGTATAAAGGATATTTTTAAGTACTCCTTCATGTGGCAAAGTTAGCTGGCAGGAAGAGTTGGGTCAAACATTACTTTCAGTAGTGATGTTTCTAAAGTAGGGGACTGCATGTGAAAAAATACATGAAATATTAGTAATCTATGTTTAAAAAAAAGAAAAATAGGAGGTATTAAACTGCTGAAAGCATTTATCAAAATGCCTTTAACTGAGTTGGTTGTAATGTTTATGCAGATTTTCTCAAAGATGTTGCTGGTGTATTGAATGTCTCTGTGTCCCTGACTCACTCAACACATTACACTGTAAACTGAGCAGGGCAGAGAACCAAAGAACTGCTCTGATTGATGTTTTTTGATGGACCCAACAGACTTTGAGCTGTTTTGAATTATTAAAATCCATCCATTTCAGTTTTAAGACATTGTGTCTCTGAGCAAACGCACATGTGTAAGCAAAACCCTCACTGTTTAGTCTATCAACCATTGACCCAAAATGAACAACACTCCTCAGCCCCCATCCTCACAATCCCCCCCCCCTCCTGCCTCTGTCTTAGAGACTACCAGTGGCACCTTGTTGTATTTTTAATGTCTCCTCATTTTCCAGAAGTCTATAATAAATGTTTTATACAACCCCCATGGCCTTGGGAGACTGAGAGCAACCTCAGCCCACCAGGCCACACAGGCTGTGAAATATTCACATTCAGCAGCACTGCACTGCAAAGTCAATAACACACCAGCAGTGAACCCCCCATCTGTATTCTGTCACAACACAAAGGACCAAAGAAAATTTAAGAAAGAAATCAAGATTCATGTGCACATCTCTGCATGTATGATTATGCCTACTCATTGGTTATCTTGATACTTTAACACCAACATCAATATTTCCGAGACCGACCACAACCCCCGAACACTGCAAGACTCCCCCCAGCAGGATTATGTAGCCCTTCTTTGTATAAAACCTGTGCACAGCTAAAGATGCCTAAGGCATTGATTCCTCCTGATAATTCCCAGTCCCGTCGAGCATCCCTGGTTTGCTCTGCAGGAAGACTCAAAAGATCGGCTGCTGATTTTTCAGAGACAAACTCCCCATTAACCATTCTCATCTCTAAGGTTGATGGAGGGTTGTCTGTGTAACAGTGAGATGAATAATAAACCACATGTCGTGTTCCAGAAAACTTTATTGTATTTTAGCTGGGTTTTATGCGATAGACCAACACAAACTTATGACTGGTAACGTAGAAAGAAAGGGATACATGTATGCTTTTTTCCACAAATGAGTCTTTAAGAGCTTCTCCACACCAGCGTTGCCTTTAAGTTTTCCAGTCTGATCACAGATTCTTAAAAAAATTGTTTAAGACTTTGACTGGGTCACTGTAACACATGAAAGTGATTTGATTGAAACCTTTAACAGTAGCTCCGGCTGTATGTTTAGTTTGACATTTAGTGACATTTTGAGAATTGATTCTCACAGTGCTGCTGAAGGGTAGACCCCTCTACCCTACTCTAACATTTTTGCAGCCTCTGGCAGCTTTTCTTCAGACAATCAAACTCCGCCCATCTTCCCATCAACTCAGACCGTTTTCCCTCTATGAGGATGCTCTGAGCATGAGTCTGCCACCAGCGTGGATGGTGGATGATGTGCTCAGGATGACTGTTTCATCTGACTGGAACTCCTTTTTCCACATTGTCTTCAATAAAGGTTGTGTACACTTTAAACAGGACTTCTTCTGATGCCTTTTCTTCAGTGTTCATACATTAGGATATTGTTATACTGCCTTGCCCTGCTGAAAAAGAAAGCTGTATTGGTCTTTATGATGTCGCTTGCCTTCTATTGCTTTACCATAAACCTCTATGGCCCTCACAAAACAGCTGGATTTATATAGAGATTGACTATCTAGGTGATAATTGGTTGCACTGAAATGTGAGATATCAGAATATAAACCTGAATGAATATAAGTGCTTCCCACAGTTTAAATACTATATTTTATTTTAGTATTTATTTATTATAGTTTTTATTTCTTAAAAGTGTTGAACAATATATCATTTTCATTTCGCTTCAAATTTATCCCATGCTGTGATTTTTTTTCTTTTTTCAAGAAACTACAATGAACTGCATTGTGGTTATTACACTGCGAGGAGCGTATTTTTTATTTTTTTTCAATGCTCTTCCATTCTCCTCTGGGGAAAACTGAGAAACTTTTAACGCTCTTATCAAAAGCAATGATTTCACTACTTTTACCATTTACAGACAGAGAAACACACACACACACCTACACACACACACACCCACGCCCACACGCACACACACACACTTCCTCTCTAATGAAACACGACAGAGGAGAAGTCTGTGATCTCAGTGCTTTTCATTTGCAGTTCATTGTAGTTGCCCGTCTTTAACCTTGTCTCTGATCAGATGTTTCTTTCATATAAACACTTGTTGTGTGCTGGGAGGAAGCTTTCCACAATCAAAGAGAATCTCTCGAAGCTCTGTTAGACTGGGGGATTGAAGCACAATGCTGCATGTCTTTCTGTATTACAGAATATAACCAAAGGAAATATCATCATTCAGGACATCTAAGAGAATAGAATGTTTTTAAGTAACTGTGGAGAAGTCATCATGCCCCTTGAACATTTTTCGGAATTTTTGTATTTTATTTTTTAAGAAAAAAAATAACACAATGTAATGCATAATTATGAATTCTTATGGTTTTCATAAGTATTTTGGTAAACAGAATCTTTATGGTGAGCTTTTTCATTCAGCATCATGGATACCAGAGATAATTTCTTCTACAGCTCTGGTGGGAAAATCTGTTCAAGGTAAAACTGTTGGCTGCACACTTTGCAAATCTGGCATTTATGAAGTGCTCCGAATTTACCCAAATTGAAGTTTTTGGTAGGTATATATGCTTATAAAAGTAACTCTATTGCATGACGCACCCAAACTGTGGTGGCAGCATCGTGCTGTGGTGATGATGATCTTCAACAGGGTTGGGGAAAGAGGTCAGAGTTGATTAAAAGAAATAGTTTGAAGTTTGTAGTCTAAAATACTTAAAAGGAATTAGAGAGGTGTGAAAACATTTTTGAGAAACTCAACAGCATAAAATATTAAGAATTTCAACACACTTTCTGGTTAACTTCACAAAATTAATGCTTTTTCAAGTAATAAACTGAAAACTACAATTCCCACAACGCTGTTTACGAGTGGGGCCTCAGCTCCGGGCTTTTTTTATGCTATTTTTCTTTTTTCGTTTTTTTTGGGTTTTTTTGAGCAAATTCCAGTAATTTGCTCAAATCTCAAAAGACGAAATGAACGGAAGAGCTAAAAACCAAATATTTTTCTTTCAGTTGCATAAATGGCAGGTAGAACTAATGTTTATGACTGAGAGCCAGTATTTTTCCATTAATAGGTCCATTAATATTTGTATTCAATATTTGTATAATGTAGGTATTTCTTTTAGTAGGTAAAGTTTTAGTAAAACTTTAGGAAGTTTTAGTGTCTGGAACACTGTTGTATTGCAAACAATAGTGGCCCACACAAAAACACACACAAATTACTAATGTTTTTGTTGCTGTACTGTTGTACTGTTGTAACCATTAAACAATCTCTCCTTCAGTTCAACCTTATAAGTGGAAATACATTGTTGACGTTACTATCATAAAATAGTTTGCAATTAAGTATTGGCAAAGCTCAATGTACTTTTCACAGGTGGCAGCGTTGTTGTTGTTAGCAGCTGCTGAAAGCTACTAAAAAGATACTTTTAATGTAACTTAGTTACTTTCCAAATCAAGTAATCACTAATCTAAGTTACTTTTTCAAGGAGTAATCAGTAAACCGATTAAAGTTACTTTTCCAAAGTAGCTATGCCATCACTGCTTATAAAAGTGTCTTGATTCAACTTGGAGATTTTTTTCATACACATGTTGTTTTTGTCTGTTATGATTTTAAAAAAGTTACAAAATGATACAAACGTCAAAGTGTAGCTGCTTCTGAGCATAAAGTCTTTCAGGCCTTTGCTTTCTGTGTTTCTTTGATGGCGCTTTTTGTTGGGGAATTTTTTCACTTATATTTTTATATTTTAGTTTTTGTCTTCTGCCAGTGGAATGTTAGTAAGTGAGGGACAAACGATAACTCCAGCTCCGCGGTGAAGATGCGAAAACCATCATCTCGCTGACTTCCGGCGGCATTTGATTCGTCGCGCATGACATCAGCTGTGGAGTGAGTGTGCAGAAAAACAAAAAAAGAAAAAAAAAAAAAAAAAAAAAGCCCCGGCGCCCTCTTCTCTCCCCGGTTACTGAGCATGACACAATATCTGCCGGTATAAAAAGCTAGAGCCACTCCTATCACCGCCCCACTCGCATGTCTGGCTCTTTTGCGAGGAGTAGGCTAAGATAAAAATTTTTTAAAAAAACAGAAGAAGAAGAAGAAGAAGAAGAAGAAGAGGGGAGGGGGCAGGCTGCTGGTGGGATCCATAGGAAAAGCTCAGGCACGTATAGAAAACAGAAAGGAGAAGGATGGCCGCGCTAGTAGAATCTGCAGAAATGGAGACCTTGGGCGCCCAGAGCAACACCACCGGGGATCCTCCGACGTCCTCCAGCCCCTCACAGCACTTCAACGACAGCAAATTTTACCTGCTGGTGGTCATCGGGGAGATCATATCAGAGGACCACCTCAAGTGTGCCATTGCGGACATAGAGAAAGGTGAGGTGGAGCTCATGTCTTTACACCCCACCGCCCCCAATCTGTTTGCTTTGCAGGACTTTACTTACGGCGCAAATGACTCAGATGTAAAGACCCTCACCTACTTCTCTTAGGGTTTGATTTTAAGATGATTTTACTCAATATATCAGCGCACCACCCTGTAGGATCTGAGCAGTTTGCATCAGTAGGGTTTCCTTTGTACCCCTCTCGGCCTGGTTGTTGTCATCCACACATGGGAGACAGCTGATGGTAATGATTCAGCACCATATCTGGGCATTGCGTCAGAAAGCAGCGCATCACACAACGCTACAAGTCCAGTGCAGCTGCGATTTTGTCCCCTTATTCGGGCTCTTTGCAGATGCGTAGGCTTTTGTTCCTCACTCCACAGTTGGAGCAGACAGCAGGGTGTTGGTGGTGGCGGGGGGAGGATGTGGCCGCTCGTTTTGTGCTCGGAGTTTGCGTTAAGCTTTGTGTCCTCAGACTGATCTGATTTACCTGTAAATCAACTAGTCCCCTCGTGCATCATGCGGGAGCATGTTTCCATCATCATCGTCATCATCATCATCATCCTTATCCCGCATCCAGCTCTCTCATCCCCATACCGGCTTGTGGGCGTGGCTCAGTCCGCACTGCGGTCCCTACGGAAAGCCATGAGGACCCATCTTTGGGCTGAGTGGGGGCTGATGTTTTTTTTAAATTATTATTATTATTTTAATACAGTTGCTGCCGAGGCCTGCCTTCTGGACCAGAGTGCATTGTGTTGTGTTGAAGGGGAGTAGGAGGAGAAGAATATGGCGCAGTAATTGTGTAGAAGGAAGATCAAGTTCTTCTTATACATTAACACCATAACAGAGTTTTCTATAAAGGACATCCTGACTTTCTTGTTAATTTAAAATGCTGATTATGCTTCTTCAAAAGGAAGGTTTTTATGATTATTATTATTTGTATTTATTTTTGTATAGCCTGTGGTAGTGCCACCCTAAATTTCTATGTTTTGGTCATGTTGATTGTAAACATTGACACTGAAAGCTTATTCTTGGCCTTGGTAAATTAGAGTGAAAAAAATTGTGTTCACTATAAAAATTAATTTTGGACTGTATTTAATATTGGATATTAAAATTATTGAACTTTTAATAATGTATTCCAGTTTGTGAAGTTTATGTTTATTTTTTATTCTTTAGCTACATCATTTTTAAAACAAAGCCTTTATAAACATTGTGATTAGAATTGATATTAAATGGTTTAGTCGATGTTTAGGCTGCTAGTCTGTATGGAATATATTATATTAACAGCTAAGTTAACAACTCTCTGTGAGGGTTTCTGTGCTACAAGAAGAATTTGAGTTGATTCTTCAGCTTTAGCTAGCTTAGCGACAATGCTAACGCTAAAGTAAAATTTGCTAGCAAGCTGGGTTTTTAAGTCTTAATTAAGCAATGTTACTTTTCTACTGCCCAGCTATGTGATGTTAATAATATCACATAGCTAATTATTATTATTATTATAATTATAATAATAATAATAATAATTATAATAATAATAATAATAATTATTATTATTATTATTGTTATTATTATTAATAATAATATTATAATAATAATAATTATAATTATGATAATAATAATAATAATTATTATTATTATAAGACCAATAATAATTTAATTTAAGATATTAAAGGGCATCCATGAATATTGATCAATAAACAAATATCAATTTAACTGGTTAAATTCTTACCATGTGTTTCATCAGTGTAATTACTCCTATGTTAAATTGATGTTACTTTTCACATTTAATCATGTTATAATTGTGTCGAAACAGAGCCTCCTTCCTCAAACAAATTGGCCATTTGAGTTCCAAAAACATCTTTTTAGTGATTTTTTTTATTTTTTTATCATGAGTTCATCACAAGGCATAATCTATTCACTAAAAAACCAAATGATTAGAAGTTAAGCAATAAAACTGGAAATTAAGAATTAATTTGCAATGAAGACAGAAAATGACTCTGAAATGGTAATAAGCTTTTGAAATTTGTTTTTACCAACACGGTGCATTCAACCTTCTCTCTTACATATCACCAGTTAGATGGATTTTTCTTTGGCAGCAATTGTT
>CAEGAD010085377.1:0-50463 GCA_903067055.1 Poeciliopsis paucimaculata | reverse complement strand
GTGTGTCTCCAGCGTGTGTGTGTGTCTCCAGCGTGTGTGTGTGTCCAGCGTGTGTGTGTCTCCAGCGTGTGTGTGTCTCCAGCGTGTGTGTGTCCAGCATGTGTGTGTCCAGCGTGTGTGTGTCCAGCATGTGTGTCTCCAGCGTGTGTGTGTGTGTCCAGCGGGTGTGTGTGTCCAGCGTGTGTGTGTGTCCAGAGTGTGTGTGTGTCCAGAGTATGTGTGTGTCCAGAGTGTGTGTCTCCAGCGTGTGTGTGTGTCTCCAGCGTGTGTGTGTGTCCAGCGTGTGTGTGTCTCCAGCGTGTGTGTGTCCAGCATGTGTGTGTCCAGCGTGTGTGTCTCCAGCGTGTGTGTGTGTGTCCAGCGGGTGTGTGTGTCCAGCGTGTGTGTGTGTCCAGCGTGTGTGTGTCCAGCGTGTGTGTGTCCAGCGTGTGTGTCTCCAGCGTGTGTGTGTGTGTCCAGCGTGTGTGTGTGTCCAGCGTGTGTGTGTGTCCAGAGTATGTGTGTGTCCAGCGTGTGTGTCTCCAGCGTGTGTGTGTGTGTCCAGCATGTGTGTGTCCAGCGTGTGTGTCTCCAGCGTGTGTGTGTCCAGCGTGTGTGTCTCCAGCGTGTGTGTGTGTGTCCAGAGTATGTGTGTCTCCAGCGTGTGTGTGTGTGTCCAGCGTGTGTGTGTGTCCAGCGTGTGTGTGTGTCCAGCGTGTGTGTGTGTCCAGCATGTGTGTGTCCAGGTGAACTGAGTCATGCAGACAGAAATAGTCAGTTTTTATCTGCTGCTCTTAGTGAACAAACTAAACTTTCCTCCCTTAACAACCAGAAACTAGTCAGACCCGAACGTCTCCGTCTCCGTGATGCGAGTGAAATTATCCTCTCAGCCAAACCTGGCAGCTCCGTCTGCCTGTTTTTTGGGAGGCCTGACGAACGCAGCGCTCGGAGCGAACGGGAAGCCGGAGAAACGCTTGGCAGGGAAAAGTCCGAGAGAAAACGCAGAGAATGAGCGATTGAACCGGAGTGGGAGAGCGAGTGGGCTGTGGAGAGAGAAAAGAGGAAGAGGAGGAGGAGGATATATTTAGAGCCGTTCCTAATCAACTTCTCCGTCGGTTTGTGTCTGTGGGGGAGAGAGAGAAGTTCAGCGGTGGAAATCAATATGAGCCCACTCAGTGAGCAGAGAGACGGTTTCTACTCTACATCTACTCTTTATCACTTCATCTGACTCATCAGCAACAGAAACTTTAAACATTACGGCAGAGGGTCCCAAACAGCGGGCCGCGGGCCGTTTGGGACCCTGAGGATGACTTTATGTGGCCTCTGATTGGAGCCGATGCAAACGTGATTTTTGTAGGATGAGTTTCATAAATACTGATAGTTTATGAATCACTGAACAGATTAAAAATCTGCTGCTGGATCAACCTGCTGGTTCTGGTTCTGCTGTGCATCCAGAACCAGACATGGAGAAGCAGCATTCAGCTTCTATGAACCACAGATCTGGAACAAACTTCCAGAAAACTGAAAAACAGCAGAAACCCTGAGTTCCTGTAAACCTAGACTGAAACCAGCTTTAGACACCAACAGCATCGATTAGCAGGAGCTAATCAATGAAACATTAATCAATATATTTGATGCTTATTGATGATTTTAACACTTTACAAAATGTAAAGCACTTTGAACTGGCTTGTTGCTACATAAAGTTAAATTGAAAACACAGAATTCATCTTTTTGCCTTTTATTTCTATTTAATACAAACACATAAGTTTGAAAAGAAATTTCTCATTTTTGTTGCACATTTCAGACCAAAAGGTTTGGCAATAATCGACCCGAAAGCAAATAAAACGTAAACATTAAAGCAGATGTCATTTCATTCAGCTTTAATTTATTATTTTGCAGGGAAAGAAGAAAGTAACAATATTTTGTTTTTGATTGTAGAGAAAAACTTTCAGCTTGGGGACTTTGGCCCTCGGTGCTAAAAGTCTGTACACCCGGTGCATTCTGGGAAAATGACTTTGTTCTGAGCTGAGTAAATTCCAGTTCTCTACTTTTCTTCTCTAGAATGATAAAAGTCACAGATAATTTCAGAAAACATTCAGATGTTTATGGTAAAATAGTCTGAGATTTTAGGATCTGATGCACAAGCCCACAGCATGACACATCCTCCACCGTGTGAAGCTCCTCTCTCCTCTGCAGCAGGAGGAGCTTGTTGATGTTTAAGCCTCGTCTGCTCCCTAAATGCAGATTAAAAATGCTTTAAACCCAACGATTCATTTTTTACACTTTTCTCTGACCGTATTTGGTGACAGCTCATCAAAATTGCAGCTTTACTGCGATGCATAATTCTCTGAGCTATTAATAGATATGACTAAAGGTCAAAACTGCACAGGTGGTAATAAAACTAAGCTACTATCATCATAGGGGCTCCAGCTAGCATACAGTAGCCATGCGTTGGCTTCTTCCACCGGCCCAATTCCTGCACAACACCTCTCATTAGCCCACCATCGATCCGGCTCTGTGTAGCCCACACGGAGAGAAAAGGCAATTAGAGCACTGAGCAAATGATTGTGTGAACCGCTGATCGATAGGTAATCATCACCTGAGAAGGACAGGGGGTCGGGGGGAGTGAAGGGGCCAAAGGGTGAGTTTGGGGTGAAACTGCACTGAGGACAAAACCAAACAAACGAGAGCAGAAGCAGGAGAAGGTTGGAGGGGGAAATCTGGGCTTTAAAATAATCAGGAAAAATCAAATAAAGAAGGAATTTTCTATGGATCTCACTGAAACAGTCATTAAACCTGAAAATGTTCTTCAGGAGGCAGAAGGCCGACTTTGTAATTGTCTTTATGTGATGCAGAAGGTTCAGGTCAGAGGTCATTATGATCTCTAGTTTCCAGCTGGAAGAACTGAAGCTGCTCGTTGATTCTAGATCTATAACTAGACTTTCTCTTTAGCATAAAGAAATATTGCCTCCTTTTGAACCTTCTTCCTAAATATAATTCATATTTCAGTCTGTTATCCTGGGGATTTTTGCTTCTTTCAGGACTTTAATATCTCTGCAGCCGAACCTTTTTCCCTTCAGCTGTTGCTTCTGGCTGCAGGTAATTAAACTGGTCTGATTCCTGAAACCAGTGCAATGTTTTTTTAGTGAAGCGTTTAAACCTGAGCAGAACATCTCAAGCCTTTAGAGGATGTAATTAGTGTGTTACTCCTGCTTTATGCCTCACCTTTAGTACCTGCTGCTGTTGGCTTTGGCATTTGTTAACTACATAAAGTAATAACCTAAAGCATGGCCTGTTGTCTCTTTAGCTCTAATTTTCCTCATAATTGATTGTCATATAGACTGAAATGTCCATTTAAAGGTCAGAGGATGAACTTGTGACACTTTTCCTCATTTATTAAGTGTATTCAGCTGTAATCATTTCATAAAAACTGCAGGAATCAGCTGTTATTGAAAGCCACGTCGTCGGAGAATTAACTAAAAAAGAGTCGTGTGGGAGGTGAGTTTTTCCATTAGTCTGTCACTGAAAGCAGCTTTTAAAGACTGAAAGTCTCAACATTTCTGGAATGAACCATAAAAACAGTTTCTTTCTGTGTGTTCGTTTGTTCCAGAGTTAAATGTTGCGTTTTGTCACGTGTGCAGGAGGTTATAAAAGTTTTGGACATACTTTAGCAGGAAGTACCCGCACTTTCACTTCCTTTCTGGCGCAGCAGAGAGAAGTGGCCTCATTGCTGCCTGCGTGAATCCGATATATTTATTCCTGCTCCTCTTCTTTGGTTTCTTTCTCTGCGTTTCATTGTGTCTCACTCCCACTCTCTCTAACCCTCTCTGTCCCAGCGTCTCCATTTCATGCACTTCGCCCAATTTCCTCTCCATCTCTTTTCTCTGTGTGAATAGCATAAAAAGCATTATGCACCACACTGATTCACTCATATCATGAATAAAATAATGGTACCACTCGCAAAGGGTCTAAAACAGGCATTGACATGTTTTTATAAAGGCAGGTATCAGTAGTTTTCAGAACCGAGCCACCAGTGACTCATTTTTCTGGATTTTAAAATCACCAGCCTGCAGATCCTTTCCTCCAAACTGCATTAACCACATTTTAAATTCACGTTTCTCCAAAAATGTACACAGATCGCATAGCTGCCATGAAGAATTGTGTATGAATTTGTTGGAGACTCTTAAAACCAGTGCATATATTTAATCCTGGTTCCAGAAGTGAAAATGATCATGAAACAAACATGTTTCCAGTGGATATCACAGAATTAACCAGCAGTAACGTAGAACCGAGTCTACTGAGAAGCATTTGTGTTTCTAAAAAGGAAACAATCTGGGAGTCGGAAAAAATGAAAAGAGACTAAATTTTTCTGAGAATAAAGCCAAAAAGTAGCAGATAAGAGAAAAGCAGGGGAGCGATAACTGAACCCTGAGGGACTCCATGATGAAGTGAAGCAGCAAAAGACACAAAATTACAAAATTTTAATTTGCCAAACCAGATTTGAACCACTGGCACACAGAAAACTCTCAAAAAGAGACGAGTTGAATCTAAAAACGCAATAATAACCTGATCAGATCCTAAAACAGCATTAAAGCTCTTCAACTTCAGGTTTGGGTCTGTGTCGATCCAGACAGACAACATCTAAATACCGTGTTCTACTGAAAAGGATTATTAGCTACATTTTTATGACAATTTATAATCCTACTAATACTGACAACAAGAAGATCCAAGAAACTCAGTGGAGAACTAAGAACTGCAGATTTACATGTTTTAATTTCTTTAAAAACTAAATGATCATCAGAAATGTTATGCGGGACTAAAGTAGTAATCTGTTCACGGTTCAGTCTGCACAGATTTCTCAGTGTAAAGTAAAAACCAACCAGCTGCTCCCAGTCCTCCCATTAACCTGACTGGTTAACCAAACATTCATGTGTTCGGACATGGAAATCTAAATCCCATCCAACTAAGGATGTCTTGGCTTATTGAGTCAGTAAATCTCAAAGTCCAACATCAAAAGCTTTGGCTGCCGTCCACTTTTAACTAAATGGGCCAGAAATGACCCGCTCCGGTCCAAAGTGCGCCATAAAGTCCAGCTCACTGATGCCAAACTGGCTTTAGAGATTCCTCCATAAAACTGACAACTGGAACTAATGTAGACAATAACCAGCTGACCGTTTCCATATGTTCAGAGTCTGCCAGAAGTTTCTCCATTCGGCTCATTCAACAGGGAAATTTATTCCAGCGCATTGCCAGCCTGTGGAGGGAGAAATATTCTCTCCCCAAACTGAAGAGATTGTGATTAGAGGGAAATTTAACAACGTGTGCGGCTGGAAAAATGATGGATCCCATAAAGATGTTCCACATGCCCGTTCTGATGGTCGTGATTCTGAACTAATCTGCTTTACCCAGGAAACCTCGACTAAACCGGTTTGAAATACTGGTTTAGCAGCTGATGCATCAAACGCAGCTGCTTTTGATGCAGAAATAAATCTTTAGTTAAAGAACATGATGACGAGAGAGGAGTACCCGGAGAAAACACACACCTGCACAGGGAGACGGGCAGACGGAGCCGTTTTTTAATTTGTTGTTCTGGGAGGAAAAACGGCAGATTTGGTTTTTAGAGCGGCTTGTTTACTTCACAAAGCTTAAGAACGTTCCCGTCATCTCAACCAACATCTGGATCCAGATGAAAAGTCCTGACATCTGGCGAACACATCAGAAAACTGGTTCTGGGATTTAATCTGCTCTGCTGTTCAGTAACAGAGAAAAGGTTTCATGTGTCTGATCAGTAATGCTGAACCACCACTGCAAACCAAACATGTAAGAAAAGCTGCTAAACTAATGGGATAAATTAATGTGTTCATAAACAGACTCTTAATTACCAGCAGAAACTCAAAATGTCTCAAAATTTAAATAAAAACACAGACAATCTGACAGAAAATTGGGATTTTAGCTCCAACCGTTTCCAAAGAATCTTTTTATCAGCTGAAAAACTGCATAAAAGTACCAATTAAGAAAAAATTACAAAAATTTTGTAAAGATGTTTCTTGGCATTAGATTGTCGGCATGGTTTTCCCTGGAGAAAAGGTAAGAAAGCATTCTGAGTACAGTGGAAGTATGACTTGATTCAAAACAATTATTCCATGAAGAATCGTACAAAAGTACTTCATTGCTCACGTTTATTCAACATAAATATGCTGAATAAACATTCCTTAAAATTATTCATGCCTCCTGCGGATAAAAGAACCAGAAACAGGAATCGAAATATCAGCAATACTGTTGATATTCACATAAAACATCAAACTTCTGACCCATTAGCCTCTGTTAGCGTCAGTTAGCCTAAGTTAGCCTCTGTTAGCGTCAGTTAGCCTCAGTTAGCGCCATTAGCCTCAGTTAGCCTAAGTTAGCCTCTGTTAGCCTCTGTTAGCGTCAGTTAGCGCCATTAGCCTCTGTTAGCATCAGTTAGCCTCTGTTAGCATCAGCTAGCCTCAGTTAGTGCCATTACCATGAGTTAGCACCATTAGCCTCTGTTAGCCTCTGATAGCATCAGTTAGCGCCATTAGCGTCAGTTAGCACCATTAGCGCCGTTAGCGATGTCTACGATGTTCGCAAGCTTCCCGTGAATTCGGTAAAAATCAAAATGAATCTAAATGTTTTCCTTCAGTGGGTCGATTGAATCTCATTCATTTTTCTAATTTGTTTTGTGCGACATCAGAACACCAGGCGTAGTTACAAAATGGCGGCAGACAGAAAGCAGATTCGTGTTATTTATGTAAATCCATATTAGCACACCTTTAAATATTAAAACTTAAAGTCTTCTTTAATGTTCAGCCTCATCAAACTAAAACAATCAGTTTCAGTTAGATGAATAACTAAAACTGACCCTGGAATATTTCTCATGTTTATTTTGCCCTACATCTCATCAAATAACGTGTCTGCACACTCTGGGGGCCCCTGGGGGCCTCTGGGTGCCACTGGGAACCCCTGGGGGCCACTGGGGACCTCTGGGTGCCACTGGGGGCCACTGGGAACCTCTGGGGGCCACTGGGGACCACTGGGAGCCTCTGGGTGCCACTGGGGACCTCTGGGTGCCACTGGGGACCTCTGGGTGCCACTGGGGACCTCTGGGGGCCTGGGGACCTCTTGGGGCCTCTGGGTGCCACTGGGAACCTCTGGGGGCCACTGGGAACCTCTGGGTGCCACTGGGGACCACTGGGAACCTCTGGGTGCCACTGGGGACCACTGGGGGCCGTTAGCTTCTGGCTGCGTTGTGCCTGCATGTTGTTTACTTCCTGCTCCGCGCTGCGTTTTTATCCAGGTTGTTGCTTGAATATACGGCGACAGACATGTTTGCATGTCAGCCGCTGCTGTGGAGGCGCCGGTTCACACAAGCAGCCCTCGCTTTGCAGCGGGGGCAAAGGTCACCGCAAGCCGGCACACTTCATTTCCCAGGCTGCCGTGGGGCTGGTGAGGGCACGGCGCTATGTTGTTCACCGGCTTGATGAAACCGCTCCGCCTCGCTCTGAGTGTGAGAGTGTGTGTGCTCCCTGTGGGAGAAGTGGCAGGTCAGATGGGTGTGTGTGTGTGTGTGTGTGTGGGTCAGATGGGTGTGTGTGTGTGTCAGAGTGTGTTATGTTTTCTCCGGCTCAGGATGACTGGCTGACAAGTCAAAGGCTCAGCAGCGACTGCAGCGCAGTGACTGCAGCGCAGCGACGGACGGATCCGTCTCACGATCTGGACAGGAAGTGTGTGTTTGTCTAGAAAGACAAACCGACCCTGATGATGCTGTTCGAACCGCTGGACCTGCTGTCATGTCTGGTTCCAAAATACTCTAATAAATCCAGTCAGGATGAACGAAACATTTTATATCTGAGACGTTCAAACAGAGATGAACCCAGACAGAGGAGGATCCTCAGTCTGAGGAACTGAACAGAAACTCAAGCCAAACTCTGCACAGCTGAGAAGGAACATGATAAAAATATGATAGAAATTCAGAGGTTTAAAGGGAGAAGCAAAAGCAAAGGAGGAGGATGAGCAGAGCAGCTAACAGCTGCTGATGTCATCCTGGACATGATGACATCATTTCTGATGTTTGGACATGGAGCTGTTAGCATGTCATGTCATCACACCGTCACACAGCAACAGGCTGCAGTCAGAGGCCTCAACGGGTTCACTTCAACACTGACTGCTACTGGAAATCCCCCTCCTCTAAGAAGAAACATTTATCTTTAGAGTCACAACAACTGATCAAACTGATCATGACTTTATGTTCTGATATCAATCTAAATGTGATTAATTACATCCATCAGAGTGGAGCTGGTAAAATAAACGGAGCAGCAAACAAATGCAGCGACGCGAGGGGAACTTCCTGTCAACATTTATCACCACCGTGGATGAGCTTACACACACACACACACACACACACACCTGCTGCAGGCAGGGCGGAGCAGCAGGGAAGCCGGCTTCCTCACCATCAGATCATCCAAACATGTTAGCAGTGAAGTTTGAGCGACGCCCCTGAGAGCGAAGCCATCATCTGGTTCTCATTGCAGAGGAATCCTCTGCCCCCCGCCGGCCCCGTCTCTCTGCTCAGCCTCCTAAAACCAACAAACCGGATCGAAAACAAACACGCAACATCACAAATTACACTCCGTTCTCTCTGCATGGACGGTGTATTCTCCTGGAGTCGTGTTTCCGCGCGGCGCCGCTCCTGCCTGTCGGGTGTGAAAACCCGATGACTCTCCGTTTACGACCAACACACTCCGACTTCAACGTAAACTGATTTAAAGAGAAGAAACGAAGCCAAGCTGCGGTTTTCCTGCGCTCTCTGGGGTTTCTCTCTCTAAACTCGTCTTTTCACATGATTGTGCAACAAAGGCGTGGAAGATTTTCCAGAACCTGGTTGGGAAGGAAAACACAATCTGGATGGATGTGTTTAAAACGGATCTTTGGTTCAGATTCTCCTGGAGTTTATAAAGTAAACCTGCTGGTTTAAATCCAGCCGTTTATTTAGTTACTGGCTGAATTCATTACATTTTTTACACAAAATCCCCCAAATCAACGCTTACACGCAAATATTAAGCCTACACAAAACACAATTTAGAAAAAACCTTTTGATGAAGTTTTGGCTCTAGGAACAAGTAATTTAATTAAAAAATATTTATTTCACATTAAACGACTCATGATCAACAACCAGATGTTTCTACTGGCAAAAACCACGAAGAAGACGACGACAGGAAGTGGTTGGATAATGACGGCGCTGCATGTTTTCTAAAAACTGATATTAAAAACTGATTTTAATTAAGTTTCTTATTTAATGGAAACATCTGCAATTCAACTTCAGAATATGGACAAAGTTTTGTGACAGAATGGCAGCTTGTGTTGCAGCTGCAACACGCCTGGTTTGCTGTTTATTAGGGCCGGGGACTGAAGGCAGGAGAAAAGGAGTAGATTTCAGCCAAAGAAATCTTTGAAATTTTCCAGAAAAAAATGGAAATTTGAAAATTTATCTTAGAAATTTGCTATGGAGAAAAAATGGAAAAACTTCTTTGGAAAATTCTCAGTTTTTTTCTAACAAATTCTTTTGACTTTTCAAACCCAGAATTTTCCAAAATTTTGTAGATAAAACTCTGAAATTAAAAAATGTCTTTTATCTAGTCTAGTTATCCTTTAAATCAGAGGAGAAGGAAGACCTCTGGGTCAGAACTGCGCTCCAGCTAACGCTGCATACATGCATCAACAGATCTTTAATTCTGCTCACATTAGCAGCATTCTTCTCCTGATAACACACACACACACACACACACACATGTTGCTCCTAAACGAGGAGTGTGTGTGTGTGAATAAATCAGCGATCTGTCCAGCTGGTTCTGGGGAATCAGAGTCGCGTAAATTTCTCTGAATAGCGGCGCGGCCGGATCATCTGGAGCCTCTTCCCCATAAGCTGATACATGTGTTTACCCAGCATTTAAATCTGGGCAGCAAAGCCTCTTCCTCCTCTTCCTCCAGTCCAACAGCAGGCGGATCTGATCTGACATCAAAGACGAGAGGAAGAGCAGCGATCCGTTCAAACCTTTTTAACTTCATATCCTCCACTCCACTCAGGGATTTCTCAACATTTCCAGCGCGGCGAAGAGGCTCGTGTTGCATTTAAAGTCCACAGGCAGGCGGAGGGAAGGAGGGGGGTGGACATGTTTCTGGATGTCCAGGCCTGTCGCTGCTCTGCTGAGGAAGAGGTGAAGAGTACATCTGTCTGTTTCTTCAAAGAAAGCTTCTCCAGCCCCAGTTCTTCTCCAAAGCTGCAGCTTTTCAATCAGCTCTTCCTCGCCACTTCCTGTTCCCTGTGCCGTTTTTCTTTATGCATGCCCACGCATAATGCCCCTTATTGGATTTACAGATGAAAATAGAGAGAAAAGCAGGGGGAATATTGCCAACTAACAGTTGTGACATGGGTGTGTTCTGGTCTGAGGTCAGAGCCAGAGCAGCATGAAGCAGGAAGCAGCTCCCGGCGCCTGATCCGGAGTCAGTTCATCTAATATTAATGCTGGATGTGGCGTTCCTGGGAGCGCAGCCCGACCCCAATACAATTACAAGCAATAAACAGCAGCTCTGCTTTAATCACAAGAGCAACGTTTACATGATTAATGCAATAAACTCCAACCTCATATCGCTGTTACGAGCCGAGCCCAGAACAGTGGCAGCGTTCTGATTATGCACATGATTATGTTGATTTTTTTATATTACCTCTTTTCATTTGGTTTCCTCACAGACTCCTGGATTCCAGCTCGCTCAAATTTCCTCCTGCGTCTCGAAGGTTCCTGCAGAGGGAGGAGAAAGAAATGTTTTCTCTGCTCTCCAGAAATCAAAACCCCGGATGCATGTTTGAACGTATCCAGTTCCAGTTATGGCGGTTGGTTCGGGCCGTGGATTTTAGGAAAAAGGATTAAATTTCTTAATCCTTTCAAATTTTTCTTGAATTTTGTTTTTCAATTTCTGATGCTGAAAAGTTGGAAAAATGAATTTTATTTATTTACTTTTCAAAGCCAATGCAACGGCCCAAATACACAGTAATACTAAACACACTTGAAATAAAAAAAAAACCTTACAAATAACTTGTCAGCAACCTAAAAGACTTTGTTGGAATTCAACTATTTTTGTAATATTGTTGCAAAAGAATAGTTTCAAGTCAAAGTTTAATGAAGGCGATGGCCACACTGGGTAAAGTAACGAAACACACTGGCAGCAAAGCCCCGCCCCCACAATAACCCCGCCCCTAAAGTTACCCCGCCCCCACCAGGTCTAAAAACACTTTTGTTTTTATTTCTTTAAGTTGCATTCAGGTGCGGACTTTGACTAGGCCGCTGTATTTCAGGGTGACCATCCTGCTGGAAGCTGAACCTGCTGAGTCTCCCCTCGACTCTGACCTGCCGCCCTGTCCCTCAGCATGATGCTGCCTCCACCATGACGTGATGAAGCTGTGAGGTTCAGTGAAAGAGGAGGAGAGTTTGGAGGAAATGTTTTGAGGTTCATGTTCAGCGTCTGAAGGATTTCTGAAAGTCTGCTGACTGAGACATGCGACCCGTTTTCTCCTGCTGGAAGGAGAACTGGGTCCATCCCAGCTCAAACTGGAAGGTTTCCTCCTGTTGCTGCTGAATCCAGTCCATCTCTAACTAGAACTGCTTTTATTGGATCAGCTTTCCTCCCAGCCGGCCCTCATCCTCAGAGGCAGAGATCTGCCGGGCCGTAAATCCCGATCCAAACCCAGATCGCGGCACGCAGCCAGGAAACTCCCAGCCCGGCACTACAATCCCACTTTTTGCTGCGTCTCCTTAAAGTCGGGTAATGAAGGATCTGGTGAACAGGTGTAGCGTGCCGCTGGGAGGATGTTAATGGTTGGACGTGTTCCCAGTCTCGCCTTAAGGGGAGAACCAATGACAATGACTCGGATCGGCTTACATAAGTCCTTCTGCGTTCTCCACTGAACAAACTTACTGGACCTCCTGGTGCTGACGTGTGAAATCTCCTCAAATAAATTTACAGCAGGAGAAAAACAAAAACGGAACCTGCTATTTGCACCTTAGCTGTTATTAATTCAAGCTCTATGTTTGGAAGAGAAACTGGCCCACAGCATGACAGAATAAAAAATAAACACGCTCTCATTTGACCAAAGCTCACATTTCTATTAAAAACTACAGAGGCTTAAAGATGAAATCTGTGGTTTTTACTGAAGTTTAAAGGTTCAGAGCTGAGATTCATAGTAACTAGTAAGATTTACTCAGCTACAGTTACTTAAAAAAATCAGGATGACTTTTACTTAAATAACATCACAAAGTACTGCTGCTCGTACTAGAGTATTGGCTGTAAGTTTACAGAATTAAAAAACAGAACAAACTGTGTTTTGGTTAAAAAACATGTTTTAAGAAAAAAAGACAGTTTATGCTGAAGTGAGACCTCCTGTTTCTACACCAGCTTTGCGGGTTTCCTGCTGAGTTTTAATTTCATAAGTTAAATTGGAGGAAATGAAGAATTTCTCATTTCAATCATGTCATTTATTTGTAGAATTTTGTGTTTTAAAAACAAGATTTTCACATTTTGTTTTTTTCTGAGTGGTCTTGTTATCAATACATCTTTACCCTGTTGTCATTTTTTTAAAACTCTTTTTACTGAGGCATGAATACTCCAGATTTAGTTTAATATTCCCAGATTAAATTTAATTTTCAGACTTTCCTTTAATTTTTAGGGTTTTTTCTGAACATATTTTTAGGAGTTGGGAGGAACCATCAGCTGCTGACGTTATCATACATTTCCTCTTGTTACGTTCTCATAAAATAAAAACCGGACAAATAATAAAGTGTGCTAGTGTCTCTCTCTCTCTCTGCTAATCTCCCATTAGAACCGAACTGACTCTGCAGGCTGTTTACTCCGACCCGGGCGAATGTGAAGTGTGTTTATATTATCTGGTGCTTTGTTTTAGCCTGTGTGTGTTTTTATTTCTTGTTGTTTGAAGTGCTAATCCTGTTGTTGGGCCTTTATCTGGTGATCTTCTGCCGCCACTCCTCTGGAGATGCAGCTTTCCACTTCATGCTCAGAAAGCTCTCCAGGTGAGCTCTGCAGGAAACGTTTCATTTGGCACCAGCCAGTCGGGCTTCATGCTCCCTGCAGGACTAGATGGACCTTTGGAAATGAGACTTCACATATTTTCCTTTTTATATTTGACAGATCATAGTGCCCACAAAAAGTATTTACCTCCTTTTTGCGTTTACAAATCAGTGAAAGAAACCCAGAAGCACTGATTTGGCTCCGGGGAGAGTCGACAATGAAGGACAAGTTTTAGGTTGAAGAATAAAAACTTCAGGTTTGTTTCTGTTCAGCTGCAGAAAGTCATTCCACATCCACAAATTGATCTGCTCTAAGAATCTGTTCACTGTTTGGCGTCATAATGTAGAGCTGCGTATCATCTGCATGTTCATGGTACAGTTTGAACAGCGAAGAGAAGCTGCAGTCACTTATATCGTCTTGCCATCTGTTATTAGCTGTGATAATGCATGTGTGATTTTTCTCCATACATGAATCTGAATGTAAGTCGGAGCCGCGCAGGTGACCCAGAAAATGGAATGAAAAATAAAAACGTAGGCAAAGATTCTGATATTTATAGATATGAGGATAATGATGAGAGAGAATACATGGCAGCACTAAGACCTGCCACCGCAGATAAGAGCAGAACATCACCAATACGCCCCGTTTCCACAGCTTCCTGCTTCCAGATAACAGGAAGTGTTTAACACCCCAACGCCGAGGTCAGAGCAGCTTTAAAGATCCATGATTCACTGAGAGAGATGTTTTTAAAACCCATCATTTCCTCACACAACAAGACCCAAATTTATTCACAACATCGATAAAAACGTAAAAAGGCTGAGAATAGATTCACTTTTCAATTTAGCTGTAATATAAACCTGTATGCAGCTCCGGACCTGAATGTGAAAACCAGAAAAAGGTAGAGAAATTTGGCTTTTGGGTGAAAATGGTGTAAAATCTGAAAAATTTAAGCTCTAATGATAACACATGATGACGTTAGGTTATTAAGTGGAAACAGAGGTGATTTATTGGCCTTAATGTAACTCAGACAAACTGCTGGAGACAAACAGGAGGGGAGTGATTACTGGCTAAAAGAGGAATATAACCGAAAAACACTAATTACATGGAAAAATGTCATTTAAAGGTATTTTGCAGGATGATTATAACTGCGACTCTTTTATCCAACAGATTAAAAATATAAGAATTTTATAATTCACAAGCAGAGAATATATATAAAGAGTAAACCTGCAGCAGGTTCTGACCTGAAAGTCACTGCTGAGTAAAACAAGCAGGCAGATATTTACATCTTCACTGGGATCCTGGCACCGTTTGGAGTGGAGTGTTTATATCTTCAGATTTCAGTTCAAAAAGCACAAAAAACACTTTCAGTGCCAGTGGAGAATGTTTTGTTTTCTTTAAGTTTATACTTTAGATCAATAAAACACATTAAAAAGTTAAATGTTTATTCTAAACTCAAACTTTAAAGTTGTTTACTCTCCAGCAGGAGGCCTCTGTGCAATAACCTGCATCAGTTATGAGATAAAAACATTTAAATAAATTTGCATCAGCAGCTCTACCTGCAGCGATGACCATTGATTAGCTTTGCCTACATGCTAGTGGGAGTATTAACGTCGATAGGGTCAGTTTCTTTCACCTGGCAGAAGCTGGCATTGATTTTAACACCAAGTTTTAACTCAGTCATTAAGTCCAGAGCAGCAGAGCTGCAGGCGGCGGCGCTGCTTCCGTTCAACAACTCCAACTCCAAAAGTTCGGTGAGAAAATGCAAAACTTTCCCTCAGCCAGAGAACTGATAGATTTTTCCTCCATTCATGATGTTTTCCAACTTGCCAGAACTTTCTTGAAATTTTTTGGCATGAAATAACTCAAATGCAAATAGAGCAGATGCCAGCAGGAGCCGGAGGAGGCTAACCTGTGTTTTCAGGGTGGCGCCTGGGCGAAGCTAACCCGACCGCTAGCCCTGCCTCCCGGTTCCTGTCGCTCAGACCTGCACTGTCACCTGCCTCATTAGAGCAGAAACCCAGAAGCAGCATGCAGGGGAGGAAACTCACACGGCCAGGCAGGGAGACGCTGCTGCTGCGGCGGCCGCTCTCTGATGTGTGTGTGACAGCGAGCCGGCGCGTGTGTGTGCAGCAGAGGGTTTTGATTTTGCTCTTGTTAGACAGGGGGATGACTTACGGCCATACCATTGTCTGTTAAAGACCCCAGTACCCTCCATCTGTCTGCACACAGCGCGTCCAGGAAGCAGCTGTGAAACTACGATTTAACTGATATCTGCAGTTAAAGACCTGCCAAAAGCCGCTGCGCTCTGCCAATATCCACATTTTTACATTTCATCAATTTCATGCTAAAAACAAAAAGCCACAGTTCGGTCCCCGATTGTGTTCTTGGCAAAGTGGAAAAAGGCAATTATGAGAAAGAAGAAGTCTGCTACTAAAACATGGAATTATAATATTAATGACAATGACGAGGCGCCGGAGCAGAACGCTGTGGAATCTGATTAAAATGACACATTAGAATCAGTTCAGGTTCAGGGTTCCAGCTGCACACAGCCAGCGCAGCAATTAGCAGCTGCACAGCAAAAACACGTCAGGCTGCAGAAAACAGACGCAGTTATGATCCTCTCACAATCCTGCTCAGAATAGAAGCTGCACCGGTTCACGAAGCTTCATATCAGAATACGGCATCAGAAGTTCACAGCAGAAAACACGACCATTTGTTCTGTTTTACCTTTTTTGTCCCAATTAAATGCTTCAGACATTGAAAACAAGATTTCATTCATTAAAGAAATGAAGCCGTCCAAACCAACCAGGAACTGCAGGATTAAATAATTAACATCCAACCTAAAAACGCTGCTGCCACCTCTCTACTCCCTGCTACATTCTCCTACTACTCTCCAATTCTGCATCATTGGCCGTTTTGTCAGATTCTCTGTTTTTATTGATCTTCATAAAAACAACATCTTGTCTTGCGTTTAGCCGAAACATTTTTCTGGGGAAGATTAGCTGAGCTACTGCTGACAACTCAACGTTCTCCCTCTATAAATCATGAACCTGGCATCATCTCTGTGTTTAACCCCGTCTCTGTCCTAGTCAAAGACACCGGCTGAGCTTTGTTGCATCAAAAGATGTTTTCCCAGTTGACAGTCCGGAGGAATCGGTTCTACTGGTTCCAAAACGTCAATATTTGTTCCATTTTCAGCTGCTGTGGTTCTCTTTCTCAAACCAACCAAACCCTTAGAGCAACCTGTTCCCCTCCTGGCCTGTAGGGGCGCTGCACCAAAACCACTGAAGGAAACAACGTCAAAACCTCTGGAGACACTGAGAGCAACTTTCTTCTTTACCAAATAGAAACAAGATGGATTTTAGCAGTTGGAGGATTTCAAAAAACCACAAACCATTTCTGCTGCTAGCGCTAGGCTAGCATGTTAGTGTTGGTTGTATTTACCCATAATGCCCTGCACTGTAGTCCATTTCCTGCTTTTGGAGCGGTCTCTGGTCCGCTTGGCGTTCACGTCAATGCAAAGCGGACTGAGGCCTGGAGGACCAGAGGTCAGAGGTCAATTAGAATTTACACCTCACCAAACAAACCAAAGTTTTTAGGCAAAGGGTCAGGAGTTGGTTTAAAACGGACC
This sequence comes from Poeciliopsis paucimaculata, assembly GCA_903067055.1. NCBI lineage: Eukaryota > Metazoa > Chordata > Actinopteri > Cyprinodontiformes > Poeciliidae > Poeciliopsis > Poeciliopsis paucimaculata. The sequence goes on along the minus strand of CAEGAD010085377.1, from coordinate 33,758 downwards.
AAACAGGGATGGTGGGAACACACTCTACCTATCTACATATTCTCTCTTTCTTCTTGTATCTTTTTAAAATCAGCTCAGAGTTTCTCTGCTTGCCGTTTCTCCACAGAAGTTACTTTCCCCGTCAAGTTTTTACTTTTCTTTAACATAGAAAACACTCCTGGACGCACCAATCAGTTCACAGGATTTGCAAAATGACAAAAAAAATGAACATTTATGCTTGTTAGGAGGCTTGTTTACCATTTAAAATCTGTATTCAATATGAAGAAAAAGTAAAAACAACTGTTTATGGGAACTAAAGGTATCTGCATTCATCCCCTGTCAGTTATAAAACATTTTGCAACAACCCAGCTAATGGAGGAAACCAAACTTGTGACTGAATCAGGTTTCTCCACCCAGCTGCGTTCATCACTTTCAGCCTCGCTGACGGAGAAAAGAGGTTTCCCAATCTCTGGATCAGAACCTGAACCCCCTCCGCCAGAACCAGGCCGCGTCTGCTCTTCATTACGGCTCCATCAGTCCCACATGGGCGACTCCAGAGCTGCTTTAAAGGAGATCTAGTTACCCAAAGGGTCAAATTTGTAGCAAACCTTCGGATGAGCGGCGTTCAACAGCCCTGGCGTCTATGACATCATCATTACCCGCCCTGCTCCAGAACCTGCAGGCGTTCAGACTGAAAACACAGCGAGAGCCTGTGCTGCAGCGTGTGTGCGTGTGTGTGTGAGAGAGAGAGAGAGAGTCCGCTGACCCTGCAGGCGAGAGGAAACAGATGCTTTGTGAGGGAGTTTACACAAGACCGCAGGATCAAATCCAAGCCACAGGCAGGAACGGCTTATTGCTCAACAGCACTTAAACCCATGTGAGGAGGGATTTCTGCCTGCAACCCCACCAAACACACACCCGGGCTTTAACTACGCCACTTTACACCACACATGCTGCTCGTTTTTAAACTCTGTACAGGTTGAAATATTTCACTCACTTCTCTGCTCAGATTTAGAATAAATAAAACGTCTAAATGTAGAAAATCTGATCGACGTGTCAAACTTCAAGGTCTGCAGAGAAACTTTTATTCCTCACAGTTACATCTACTGGAGCAGCTTTTATGAAAACGGTACTTTACTACGCTGCTCTTGTTTTACTTTTGCTAAATAATTAAATAACAATAAATAATAAATAAAATTAGTAATTTTATTATGAAGTACTTCTGGATTCTCTACTCACCACAGAAACCTGCAGTTTTAAAGTTTAATCAACGTTTTATGGAAAGAAACTGATCAGGAAAACAAAATATTTTTGCCTGATTTTGTTATCTTTTGTTACTTGTATAAATTGTTGCTATTTTGGTCCGTAAAACAGAAACATTTCCTCTTAACCTTACATTTTGGCCCGTCTGATGTAATTTTTAAATATTAAGAGACTGATAATTTGATCAGTTGCTTTGTACTTGAATAAACTTCTTAGCAAATATTTTTTTTACTTTTACTTGAGTCAAAATATGTTGAAGTCGATCAACTTTTATTTCCAGTTCCTTTTAAGAAACATCAAAATAAACATTTTGCTGCCCAAAGGCGAAAACGTTCCTTCAGTGAATGTAGCAATATGTAAAAACAATCCTAACAACAACATCATGACAGTCATGAGACTGTTATACAGTCAGTCTTCAGTCAGAGGCAACTTCAGAATCACAAAGACACAGACTGCTACAGGAAATCCTATTTTTAATCTAAATGAATTAAATGTTGTAATTTGTAGTGAATTAAACGTTTTAAAGTTTATTTATAATGTTTAAACTTTGATCTGATTCCAGAACAACCAGCAGCTTTTCCTCCTCTCCACTCTGCAAACAAACCTTCATTTGCACATGAACTCTTACGTCACAGTGGCTGTGGACTCCGACAGACGGACGGAAAAGCGGAGTGAACAGAGCGCCGTCGGGTCGCGTGGGAGGAGAGGCAGGTGAGACGCTTCACCTGTGACTCCTAAACTTTACATGCTTCATATAACGCAAACTTTCCTTCAGCTGAGCAGAAACCATGTTTTCCTGACACTTTCCTTTGTTCCCGGAGCCTGTAGGTAATTAATTCATCATCTGGATGTTTTTCAGTCTCGGGTTCAGCAGACAGTTTAAGTGCCTTTTGATTGTTGATTCACTTCAGTTATGACAGAGTCACAGTTTGAATCTCTCCAGCTGGGAAAATGTTTGAACGTAAAGATCCTGTCACAGAATGGAAGCTATAAATGTTAAGCTTTTAAAAGTTTATCCAGACAGATTCTGATTAAAGTTCTCAGTATGATTTAGAGGAGAAACGTAGCGGATCTGCTGGCAGACGGCCCACAGCATCACCTCTTAAAGCCCAGATCGTGTCTTACAGCACGGCTGGAGAGCCACTCCAAAGTGCAGCACTATGGTGAAAACATTATTTAAAAACCTAAATAAAGAGCTTAAATCAGGAATAAAAGGTTTCAAACAACTAGAAAACTGGAGCAGATCCAGAACGTCACTGCTTTTCAAGAACAAAATATTTTTTTTAAGGTTTTCATAAAGTTGTTGATATTGTGTTAAATATAAAGTTACAAGCCAGTCTGGTGTTTTATGTATTTAGGAGTCTGGTTGTGGTTCCAGAAGCTGTCATCATCATCATCATCATCATCATGTTGTTGTAAAACAGAGTTTGACTCCGGCGCCTCATTGGTTTAATTCTCTTCATGCTGACGTTACTTTAACTAGAACAGCTAACAAGCAGCTATAGGAACTCAGAGCGGCTGCATAAATCATTCTGAGGGAAACAAATCTTTATTTCCACATGCATGCTAAACACATTCAGCTGGGTTTGGGGTTAAAATGCTGAAGCCTTGTGCAGAACAAAGCATCCTGCTCCACACAGAGGAACGGCATGCATGCCGGCTCATGTCTGCATGCAGAACGTGTTTCAGTGAGAGAACGGCTTCATGTGGGAGTGAAGAGGTGATGAATGTATCGGAGACAGAAAAAAGTGGAACCAGAGTCAAACGGGGAGTTCAGATTCCTTCCACCCTCCACAGATAACAGATGCTACATCCTGAAGTTGGCCTCAGACTGGATGCTTACAGAGACGTTGCAATTAATTTTGTTATGTTGGATATTTAAAATGTTCCAGTTCCAGTGTTCGATGTTCATTGTAATTTAAAGTTTATTGACCTTCTAGAATGTGTTGTGCATTATTGGTGGCAGGAACCCAGCAGGTCTCAAAACAACAATATTATTGTTTCTCACAGTAACTTCAGGAACAATAGATTGTCCAGTTTCTTATCTGAACGCAAGAACTCGTTCTCAAAGATCAATAATCTAAATTCTAATAAACATTCAACACTGGAACTGGAAAACATTTTAAATACTCAACAAACAGAACCAACAAAGAAGAACCAGTTCACCAATAGAACCAATAGATCATGCAAATGTAAATTATTGAGCTTGCTTTAATCCATCATATGATTGATTGATTGATTGATTATTGAGACAGGCCTGCTGATCAACTCACGCCTTTTGAACCGCTTTCCTCTCCACAGCTGAAGCTGAGACATTAAACTCCAGACTGTGTAGGAACCCTGACTTCATAAAGTTGGGTTCAGGTACCACCAGAATGTCTCGGGTTGTTTGGGTTTTCCCGTCCCAGCAGCATGTGATCCGAGGGTTTTGCCGCATGACGGCAGAGCAGCTGACGCATACCGACGCAGCGTTCATGCAGCCTTCTCAGACAGACTCGCATTCCAGTGTTTCCACCACAAACAAGCACACATCTCCAAAATGAGCCCATTGTCCCGCGGTGGGACCCGGACGGAGAGGCTCCGCCCCCAACCCCGCTCGTCCCACACTGCACGCTTTCTTCATGGAGGACTCCGTCGCTAACAGGCTGCGATAGCCAACTCAGGCTGGGGTCAGAGGTCAGCTCTGGTTGGGTCCTGAGGTCAGGGCGCCACTGTGCTGTCCACTGTACGCCTGCTGAAGATGAAGGCTCATGAATGCTGCATGAGAGCGCTGTGGCGGCGTGGAGGGAAACAACGGGGGAGATCTGATCTGAGACGGAGGATAAAGAGAGTCTGTGAGGAAACAAAGAATCGCTTCATGACAACGAGGGTCAAACGGCGTTTTATCCACGTTTCCTCCTCCACTCTCAGGAGGCGCGCATGTTTGGGGGGAAGGACTTCTCCCATCATGGGAAAACATTTGGTGGACGATAGCAGAGCGCTGAACTTAGAGAAACAGAATTTTATAAAAAATATGGTCTTTATATTTAAAACTATCCTGTTGTAACAGTTTGTTATGAGACAGTCTGTTATCTCCTCCAGCTCCTACTACTGTCTGAAGAAATGCACCAAAACAACCAATCAGAGCCAGGAGGCGGGACTTAGCGGTGTCAATCATCCTCATATACTCACTGCTAAATATGCTAATAACAGAGAAACAACTTTGTTACAGGAAAACCTTTTATCTGCTGTCATTAGTGGCCATGCTAACTAGCATTAGCACTCAAAACATGCTAAGCTAGCTAAACAACAGTAGAGAGAAAAAGTGGGGAGTGACTGACAGCGCTAAAGCCCGCCTCCTGGCTCTGATTGGTTGTTTCGAGTTGGCACAGAGGACCTACATTGTTTTACATATTATATCAAAACAATGACAGTCTCAGCAAATATGTGAAAAATATTTATGAGTTTCTAAAATGGTGGCAGCCATTTTGAGTATCTTTACTCAAACTTAAACTTGACAAGCTAATAAGCTTAATAAATTAACTTGGATAAACTTAATTTGATTTGTGAACAATTAATGCAAGATATTGAAGTTGGTTCATCTGTTCTCTTTTTGCAGTGTAGTTTATTGTGTATCGTTTTTGAAAAGTAACTAATAAAGTAACCTGATTCCTTTCTTGGTGAAGTGATCAGTAATCAGTTCTGACACTCTGCTGTCCGTCACTGAGCGTTTGTTTGGACCGAACCGGGCCGAGTTCCACATGTTTGCAGTGCAGCAGCAGAAGGCTGATGACAGAACCAGCGCCGCGTTCGAATTCTCCGGGATCCAGCCGGACCAACTCTGCGCTCTCTGTGCAGACCGGCATGGGGACGGAGTGGGAGGACGGTCGGAGACGGGAGCGTTGCTATGGTAACGCAGGGCCGGAGGCGCATGGACGACACGTGGGCGGAGCTGCAGAGACGGATCCAGAAGAATATTCCAGGCCAAATTCTCTGAAACTTCATCACTTTGGCTGATTTACTACCTGGCTGTATGTTCACAATTTAAAAAGAATATTTAACATCGGCTGTTATTTGTGGTCTCTTCATATTGAAATGAAACCACCATAAAATTATTTATTTGAACGAAGGGTTAAAACTGCAAATCTTTAAAGCAACATTTTTCCATTGTAGCTTCATTTCTGTCAGTTCTGTGATCTCTGGCTTATTTCTGCAGCCTCACTTCAACTCGTCGAGGTTTCTCTTTCAGATCATTTTTAAAAAGATCTTTAAACATATTTCTTCTGAGGAATGTGGATATTGTTCATGTTTTGGCCTGAGACTCGCAGACATCATCATCCTGTCAGAAATATCTCCAAACAAAACAAAGATAATCAAGCAAAGAAAATACTGTTAACAACAAAAACCTGCACGACAAACTGCTTTAACACATATTGGAATATCTCACCGTGCTTTACACTTTGGAAAACAAAACTTAGCAACACAGAGGATAAAAATGTTAAAATCAACCCACAGCAGAGAGCAGGACAGGAGATGAATAATGTCTGGAGGTCAAGACTGAAGATCCCTGACAGAGGAAATATTCTTGTTTCAATAAAAACCTTCAGCAGGATATATTTGTTTTATATTACTAACATATGAGCGCATACTGAAATGAACAGACTGTTCATGTATTTCTCTGCGTTTGGTTTCTCATTATAATCAGCAGCTTTGTGTGAATAAACATGCATGAGGCGTGTTGCTTGTTATTTTCAGTGTGTGTGTGTAAACGGTGCATGTTGTGTGTGGGAGTGGGGCCACAGAGGTCGAATATCTCAACGTGGATTCAAACCGTAGACAATGAAAATAGATTTTATATCCTTTCAGGACTTGATATTATAAACTTGGTGCTTAAAGTTGGAGTGTTTAGTTTGAGAAAATGTCTGATTTGCTGGGATTTGGTTAAAGTTTGGACTTTCTGTCCTGCAGCTGTTAGACGTGAGGAAACAGCCGAGTTTAAAACTGATGCTGGAACTAAATAAAAATGTCACTTTGCAAACTTATGCAACAAGGCTATTGTAGAATTATTTTGTATTTCCAGTTTCTCATTGTATAAACCAGATGCAACATTAATGTGTGAAAATGTTCCACTGTATTCAAACCAAACTAGAACAAAGCGTTATCTCAGGTGCGGACCAACAGGAAGTGGTATTTTCTTTATCCTGACTGCCATTACTCGCCCCTCCCCCACCTGTTTCCCAGCTCGTCTGATGCAGCTGTAATCACCATTGTAAAGCTGGTGTCATTGTGAGGACATGTATAATTAAAAGAGGATTAGCATTGGCCGGGCCCAGATGCCTTCTGCATGTAATTAACATTCAGACAATGTGGCGGCCGCGCAGAGGAAGCACCTGCGTTTGTGGGCGCGTCCTGCATGTGACGGCGTTTCTGAGTGTGTGTGTGTGTGTGGGAGGGATTAACCCGCTCACAGGCCAGCCAATCATTCAACACACACACACATTTAATGCTGTTTAAACACAAATCATCTGCATGGGGACTGTATCGCTGCTCTGAGGGAATTTACCATTCAGTAATAATATCCAACCCAAAAAGATAAAGTGAACAACTTTCTTTCATTAAAAATAAACGCATTCTTTTTCATTTTGTTTCTTTAAAATATTGCATCTGTTGTCTGTCAATCAATCCAGTTTATCATTTCATGCAGTTTAAATTTACTACAATTATTCAGGTTTTCTGGTTATTTCTGGTCTCAGTCTAAGCAAGGCAAACTTTAAATCTGACAGTTGGATTTATGATGATTTTCATGTATAGTAAAATCCCTTCGCTTCAGCCTGGCCTTAATAAAAATTTAACTACAAAATGATGAAACTACAAGTGTAACTGTTTAAAACGTGATATTGATCAATAAATTTACCTCTCCAAGAGATTTGAATTTACTTTTGTTTTCTTTAATATTGTGACTTTGTCGTTGCTGGGCTGGAAAAGTGAAACTTTAAAACATTTTGTGAAGCTGAGATAACTGGATGAGTTTTCCTCAGCAGACATTCAGGTCCGTGTTTGGGTGAATCAGAAAATGAAGTGAAACTCAAAGCTTCCTGCTCTCAGGTAGTTCTGGACCCGTTTCCCGGACGATGGTCGACCTGAGCCCGGAAGAGAAGATCACAGTTTCTCTTCCTGGCTGTTTGACATTAAAATGATGATTAACCTCTGAGGTTCGTCGGCCATCATGGAGCGTCAGGCGGCTGCATCCTGACTGGAAGCTTCACGCGTCTTTCTGCATAACCGGCGCCTCTGACTGTGTGGGTGCAGAGCCACAGAAACAACTGTGTGCAGAATTAATGCCGCTGGGGTCACTAAGCATGAGATGAGGTCACAGAGAAAGGTCGCCGTGGAGACGTGAGTGTCTCACTGCTGACCTGCAGGCCATTAGCTGAAGGGTTAGCATCATCATCCTGCTGCTAAGTTTTATCACTTCTTCTGTCGGAACCAAGTTTTTACCAACATGACAGCAGTTCTGGTTCTGCAGCTTAAAACCCAAAAACATAAAACAAACTGGGGCTGAATTTATCAGAAATATTTAGATAAATAATCTCTGCTGCACAATGAAAGATCTGAGCTTCTGGGTTGAATTGTTCAACACATTATATTTAAATAGGATAATCACTTAGCTTCAGCCTGGCCTTACAGCAAAACTACAAAATGATAAAACCACATCTGTAACTGGTTTTAAAATATGAAATTTAACAAAACTAAGATTTTATTTTATTTTTAAAATGTTTTCAAACAAAAACTATTAAAAGGTCCCTGCTGTAAATGTTTACTGTAACATCCCCAAAATCCCCATATTTTAACATTTTAATTTAGGTTAAGATGCATGGATGGATGGATGGATGAATGATGGATGGATGGATGGATGGATGGATGGATGATGGATGAATGATGGATGGATGGATGGATGGATGGATGATGGATGAATGATGGATGGATGGATGGATGGATGAATGATGGATGGATGGATGATGGATGAATGATGGATGGATGATGGATGGATGGATGAATGGATGGATGGATGGATGTTGGATGGGTGGATGGATGATGGATGGGTGGATGGATGATGGATGAATGATGGATGAATGATGGATGGATGGATGATGGATGAATGATGGATGGATGGATGGATGATGGATGAATGATGGATGAATGATGGATGGATGGATGATGGATGGATGGATGGATGGATGGATGGATGATGGATGAATGATGGATCGTCGGGTTACACCAGATCGGCTATATCAAGGTTTAATCTGAGTTATGCAATGCAGGTATTCAGTGTTTTTAATGTGTTTTATATTGATTTGATAAAATTGATGTAATAAGCATTTAGTAATTTTTGTGTTTTAGTTTTACAGTTGTAGCACTGCCCCCTGCTGTCCTTTTAGCGTTTTGTTTCCTGTTTTTTGTCAGTTCGCCCAGTTAGGATTGTTTTCTTCTTGTAACTGTGAGGGCGGGGTTAACAAATTTATTCTTTGTTTTGGGTCACTTCCCTGAATTTCTACATCCTGTTTGCTACGATCCACATTATCAGGATACAACTAGAGGATAAAACCAGCGGGGAATCCTCTTATGGATGCAACAATAAATATTAATAATCAACGTCATTCTGGTTGTTTATTGCTATAACACAAATCTCCTCATGTTGCAGTTTTATAATTTATTATAACCTATTTGACCTAAAACAAAATTTGAATCATTTTAAAGAAAATATAGGCGTTTATTAAGTCGAATGCTGTATTCAGTCCGCTCATCGGAATGAATTTGTTTTAGCTAATTAGCTACATATGATGAGTATGTGGCACTGAAACAATGACTGAATAATTAATCATTATTATTTCATTACAGACTGAATGACCCTAATTATTTGTGTTAATTTTTGACTGTGTAACTTTTCAAACAGCGCCACAAACGGACCAGACGGGAGGAGAACCGAACCTTGGGACCGGATCTGACCACTGGGTGGAAACTGTGAATCAGGACGTTGCAGTGGTTTCAGGGCCAGCAGCACTCAGTCAGATTTAAATGTTTTCAGTTAGAAAAGCTGAGAGTCAAATGAAGCTAAAGCTCTTAGAACCCAACAGTCAATCTGAGGATTTTCTCACCTGCAGACCAGCTGGGTTTCTGTTTCACAGACATTAAACTGTAGTTTCATTTAAGTACAGATATGATGAGTAAACATGGCAATGGAAGGGCCTCCACACCACCAGGGGGACCCCAAGCGCACCAAGCTAGCTTGATTTGTCAATAGTCATCTGTCTTCCCACAGAATGATGCTGCCATCACCACGTCAAACCAATCTGCTTCCACAATTAGAGCAAGATATCAGATTATTCCAAAAGGATGCAAAAAAATCTCTTAAATTCAAAAGAAAAAAAATGCTAAATAATTTTACATTTATTTTAAAATATGTATATATAACTTGGTTCTTTATGCAATGAGTTTGAGTTTCTAGTCTTTACTGGTCGGATGACGACAGGACCAGTCGGGTCCATTTCAAAAACACCAGTATGACTGACAAATGTTAACTGGGTTTATACTGGTCAGACAGGTTCAACTGGGAGCATGATGGACTGAGCTCTAAACTCCATGTCTGTTTTTATGCTGATTTCTGTTTTCCATGTTAGGAAACTTTCCGTTTTGGAAAAAGGTGAAACCGAAACGGATCAGAAACAAACTCTCACAGTACACTCACTTTTATTAACACATAAAAGCATTCTGTACTCATATACACACATCTCTCTTTAGAGTATTTACAAAGTAACGAGCCCATGGATGGTACACATGTATAAAAATATGCACTACATCTATAGAAATATGTACACAATGTGCAAAACGTATGGCGTTCCAACAGGAGGCGTGGCATGGGGCAGTGGAAGTCAAGATGGCCAACATCAGCTGATCCGCTCAGATATAAAACTCATTTCTGCCTCAGAAGAAGAAGGCAGGAAGTGACAGAGCAGCTGTCATTGCTTTGCGTCCTCGCCTGCTGCGGATTGCCTGGTCCGCAGGAAGTCAACCGGGTGTCCAAACTTATGGCGCAGGGGACAAAAGTGTCTCCAGGTGTCAAACATGTTTTTATTTTTGCCTGAATATGAACAACAGCTGTCATATTTCCACCAAGTGATAAATAACTGCAGATTTAAAATAAATTCTTTTTAAAATCGTATCCAAATTTTTTTTAGGTTGATCATATTTTTCTGTATTTCTTGTCTCTTTAAGGCTCTTGCTTTATTTTGAAAAGTCTTCAATTCAGTCAAAGTGATGGTACAAATTCAATTTAAAGCAAAAACTAGTTGCAGTTTTTCTAATTTAATATCTTATTGTCTTTTTGAAACTTTGTTTTAAATCTGGACTACTGACATCGGACTAAAGGTTCCAAAGGCCACAAGTGGCCCCCGAGCCGCACTTTGGACACCCTGAAGTAAACAGGAAGTCCTCAGAGTCATCCAACCAGTCAGAGGAGAGAAAGAAGTAAACAGCTGCTCGATGAGTTTGGAATAAAACCACAGCAAAGGATGGAGACGAGGAAACCAACCAATCAGGTTAGAGCAGACAGTTGCCCTCTAGTGTTCGTCTACAGAACTGCAGGTAATTTACCTGCGGCTCAACATTCACATAAGGAAACTGAAACATGGAGTGGCTGACCCAACATGGCAACCCGGTGGTTCTGTTAGCTGGACCCAAAACATGCAGAGAGAGACGGACATGCAGAGGAACATGGCTGCTCCAAACAGTAACATGCTTCCCTCACACACACACACACGTTTGCGCAGCAATCTCTGTGGGGACTTTCCATTGACTTCCATTCATTTCTACAGCTTAAACCTTACCCTTATCCTAACCCTAACCCTTGCATACCTAACCCTAACCAAAACTCAATTCACACCTTAGTCCTAAACTTGACCCCTGACCCAAAAACATTGTTTCCCCTTGTGGGGACCAGTCTTCAGTCCCCACAAGGAGCAGTGGGTCCCCACAACGTAGTGTCAGGAAAATGGTCCCCACAAGGTATTAGAAACAAACGCGCGTGTGCGCACACACACAAACAGTATTCAAACTACTTCAGCTGTCACGGTACAACCACTAACTACAGTAGTTTGTTCACAGGATCATTTGTTTGTTAAAACGATAAAATGAGTTGATATGTTTTCTAATAAGTTCCTTAGCAACAGATTTAAAATGTCAAGTTTTGGTTTTTTACCTTGTAGAACATTTTAATTTTTCTAAAGAGAAGCATAAAAACAACATGTGCAAAGTCTCCTCTGTTGTTTTTCCATCAAGCATTTGACTAAAGACCAACAAAGAGGAAACGAGTCGTTTTGGAGCCTTAATCTACAAATTATGGATCTGGTTAACTGATCAATCAGGACAGGCTGCTGGACGGACTCATGATGCTGCTGCTTGTCCTGCAGATTCCTGGCTCAGACCGACATGCTGTGGGACAGACGCAGGTTGGATGCGATTTTGCAGCATAGTGGGATGGACTCCATCTTGGAGAAGTTGCCAGTTTGGGTCCGGCAGGAACGACCACAATGATCTGGATCTGCAGTGACCAGACGAGTACCGGTGGGACGGTCAGCCTGAAGCCGTCGGTCTGAGTCTGAACCGGGTTGCCTTGGTCCTGGAGGATCCTCGTCTCCTCTCCTGGACCTTCTTGCCAACGTCTCCTGGACACAGATGAACTCTGACCTCTGCCTTTCGCTGCCTCATGTCCGAATGGTTTTCCTGTCGTTTCTGTTTAGTTCGTTACTTTTAGAAACAGAGGAGTAATTATTACTTTGGACCAACATTTAGTTTTATCAGAACAAGACGAGTTTAGAAATCATGGACTTCTTATTTTATGAAACACGGGGAAAATGTAGTTTTATACTTTTACCGTTTTGACTTTCTCTAGGTTTGTTTTATATTTCCTCTAATTCATATAAAACACTGAACTGCTTGTTGCTGTATGAATAAAATCAAGATTCTTCTGTTTTTTCCTGTTGGTTCAGAATAAAAAATATTTTTTCTTCACATTTAAGAACAAAAAAAATCATTTTGCTTTAGATTGTAAAATATTTACAGAAATGCTTGATGGAAGAACAATTAATCATATTGTAATTTATTTTTTATTCTTCCCTTTATCGTGATTTACTGACTTTTTCCCTCATAATTAGAATATTTTTCCACAAGAAAAATAAAAACTTTAAATGTATTTTCTACTTCTCTTGACTTGTTAAAGTCGAGAGAAAAAGACTCAGAAATTTGTGATAATCTGTGATAATCTGGCGTTCTGTCAGGTCAGACCGTGTGTGGAGACACGGTGGTGGCAGCATCATGCCACTGAGGTCTGGACCTGCTCACATTGGATCTGGAAAACCTTTGACCGTCTAAGAACTTTGATCCCAGAGAAACCGACTGCAGCTGCAGAGGGTGTGAATACTTTGGCAGAAAATCACCTTCCAGGCCACCGTAGCTTTGACTTTCTTGGTCGCCTCGCAGTGAAGCAAACCGTGTCACCAGAACCTGCGGCCCCAGAACCTTCTCTGGTTTCTCATCAGCTGCCCTTTTCGGGTCGGCGTCTTTAGAACTACATTCAGTTGGTGAGCGGACCGCCGTGTCTCCATGGCAACCAGGTGGCATTCACATCGGTTTGTTCTGAGGGGAACCGGCGCTTCTTTAGTGCATAGTTCTGATCCAGCCGGACGAGACGAGACGGGCAGTTCTGATGGGACCAAACTGAACTGGACCGGGTCAGAGAACCCAGAAGAAGCCGGCGGCTCTGTCCGGGTCCAAACCGTATTTAAAGGAACCTTCCTCCTCGTCTTCATTCAGTTCCAGAAGAATCCTGAAGCCCGTTTGGGTCGGCGGTTCTGGTCGGCTCAGTCGAAGTGCAGCTGCATGTCGTGTGGCTCCAGGAACTCGGCGGGGAAGCCGGCGGGCCCCGGGGGGCCGGGGCCGTCCAGCCACTCCATGCTGTCCAGGTTCGGGTCGAACAGCGCCAGGCCCAGCGCCGACCCGGCCGGGTCGGAGAACGACAGGTCCGAGGTATCCATGGGAATGAACGGGTCAGCCAGCTGGCTCCGCAGCTCCTCCATCAAGCCCCGGGTCCGCGGGTCTGACGCCGGCGTCGTCTCCGCCAGCGTCCGCTCCAAGAAGGCCTCCAGCTGGCCGTCCAGAACCGGCGAGTCCAGAACCGGAGGGCCCAGCTGGACCCGAGGCGGCGAGCGGGACAGCGCCGAGCCGACAGGAAGCGTCGTGACGCTCGCCGTCACCGGGTGAGTCTTAGTCAGAGCGCCGGCGGCGTCCTGAGGCAGGAAGGGAGGGATTTCTGAGAGGAGAAGAAGATGGAGACAATCAGATTATTACAATAATAATCAGATTATTACAATAATGAGATTATTACAATAATAATCAGATTATTACAATAATGAGATTATTACAATAATAATCAGATTATTACAATGAGATTATTACAATAATAATCAGATTATTACAATGAGATTATTACAATAATAGTCAGATTATTACAATGAGGTTATTACAATAATAATCAGATTATTACAATGAGATTATTACAATAATAATCAGATTATTACAATAATGAGGTTATTACAATAATAATCAGATTATTACAATGAGATTATTACAATAATAGTCAGATTATTACAATAATAAGATTACAACAATAATGAGATTATTACAAAATTAATCAGATTACAACAATAATGAGATTACAATAATAATCAGATTATTACAACGAGATTATTACAATAATAGACAGATTATTACAATAATGAGATTATTACAACAATAATGAGATTATTACAATAATAATCAGATTATTACAATGAGATTATTACAATAATAATCAGATTATTACAATATTATTGAGATTATGGCAATAATAATGAGATTACTACAACAATAATCAGATTACAACAATAATGAGATTATTACAATAATAATCAGATTATTACAATAATCAGATTATTACAACAATAATGAGATTATTACAACAATAATGAGATTACAATAATAATCAGATTATTACAATGAGATTATTACAATAATAATGAGATTATTACAATAATAATGAGATTATTACAACAATAAAGAGATTATTACAACAATAATGAGATTATTACAATAATAATCAGATTACAACAATAATGAGATTATTACAATAATAAGATTATTACAATAATGAGATTATTACAATAATAATCAGATTATTACAATGAGATTATTACAATAAGAGGTCAGATTATTACAATAATAATGAGATTATTACAACAATAAAGAGATTATTACAACAATAATGAGATTACTACAATAATAATCAGATTATTATAAAGTTCTCTCCTCTCATAGAAGTTTATTTTTGATGAGTTTTATGTCTTGTAAACTCATTGTTTAATAAATTTGATCTCATAGTGCAAAAGTTTCCAGCTTTATTAATTTTTATGTTTCACTATAATGTGAAATTTTCTCATTACAAAACAATTTATCTGAATTTATGTCCAATTTCATCTTCTAAACACTTTCATACCATCCAGTTTAAAGTTCTGATTGGATCTCACCTCCGCTCTCCACCAGGATGTCGAACAAATCATCCATGTGCTGGCTGGTTGCCGTGGGAACCTGAAAAACAACAAACATTTATTCATCCACCAAACTGGAACAAACTGATGCTCGCTCCAGAACCGGAACCAAGGAAGTGGACCCAGAGAGGCCAGAACCGTTCTTCAGTGGCACCAAGTCTGGGTCAATAAAAAACATGAAAATAAATAATAATAATAATAATAATAATAATAATAATAAATGTCCCAACATGTTTCCTGAACCCGGTCATCTGGGGGCCATGGCCCCCGCCGGCCCCCTCTCAGGGTCACCCTGGATAAAATGTAGCATAGCCTAAAATCCAGAGGAGCCGTTGTCATGGTGACATGTCATGGTGACAACGGTCATGGTGGCCGTTTATGCTCAGCGACCCAGTGTTTACCAGGTTCTCCTCACTGGCTGAGCAGAATCGGACCGGATCGGGTTCTGAATGGATCGGATCAGCACCGGCCGGGTCTCTGGTCCGTTATAAAACTCTAGCTTCAGATAACCGTCGTTCTTCAGCTTCAGAACCAGCTTCAGAACCGGGTCGGACCTCACCTGGCTGGCGGCCTGCAGGCTGCGGCTCTGCTTCACGGCGTCTTCGTAGCGGGGCGGCTCCCGGGTCGGCTGCAGGACGAAGGTCTGCTGCGGGGGAGAGGCAGAGGAAAGCCAGGCTGGGTCAGAACCAGAACCAGCGGCGGCTCGGACCCAGCGGCGGCTCGGACCCAGCGGCTGGTCGGTACCTTGCTCAGCGGGCCGTTGGATGCCTGGTGGTTGGGGGACGTGTGGGGAGACGCTCTGCTCTCCGGAGAACGCTGCAGGAAGCGCTGAGGGCTGGGCTCGGTCCGGTTCTGGTTCCCCAGTGAGGCCGGGCTGCTGCACAGCGTCAGAGTCTGGAGGAGAAGGTTCCATCAGAGACTGGTTCTAGGTCCATCATGGTTCTACTGGGCCGGAGCGGCTCAGACTGACCTGGAGCAGCGGCGGCTGCTGATTGGCTGAGACCTCCATGTTGGCGCTCTGCAGCTGAGAAAGAGGATTCTGGGCCAGACCGGAGGACGGCGCAGAGAGGACGGGCTGACAAACACAGGAGGTAACTTTACACAGAACCAGAACCTCTCCACATCCAGTTACTTTACATCAGTAAATATATTTATCACAATACGTGATCAATATCAATAGACGATACTACTGATAGAATGTTCAATAATTTCACTGATCCAGAACCACACAGCATTCTGGGAGATGTATGCAGAGAAAAGCCTCCGTGCTAGCTAAGCTAGCTCCATGTAACTAACTCGCTCACTCTCTGGTTGCCTAGCAACACCCTGCTGGTAACCAGCAGCGGTTTCAGGTTTGCCTCATAGATGCTTAAAAATAAAAAAGAGAGAAAACTGAATTTCAAATATTTAAAGGGAACCACGATTATTTATTAAAATGTCCTTATGGGAAAATATTACTTTAGATGTAAATTGATATTTTACAGTAAAACTGTAGCTTATCTAGTTTTTATAAATTTTAATAAAATATTTTCACAGGAATGTCGCCATGTTGTTCACGCTGCAATGCATTCTGGGTAAATGATGTGTAATGGTCCAACTGCCAAAACAGTGATGAGTAACTGGGGGCAGAAAATATGGTTTGCCTTTTGTATTCCTCCTTTTTTACTCTGACACCCAGAAATAAAAAGTCTTGTTCGCTAACTCACCGACTACATCGAGGCTTTTTTAACTAAATGCTTACTAATTTTCCTGCTCCAGCACGTGAGGATGGAGTCTAATGTTGATATATTTTATTCAAGACATGAATTTATTGTGCTGATATTGAGTCCTGGTTTTGCCTTCTGCTAACGTTAGCGCTTTGTGCTAGCTGTTTATTTCCTTGCTGGAATAAAGATGCTGCTTGTTTTGAATAACTTTATTACATAAAACGTTGAATTACAAAAATGCAGACGAGGCAGTTTGAATTTTCTCATTTGTATTTAAAGAGAGCACCGAAACTAGAGGCTCTCAGGTCAGGGGTCAAAGTGGAGCTAAAATACCCTGAAATTCAAACCGAAGAATCACAGTTCAGCTTTAACTGGGCCACCATCGATGACTTAAATGTGAAAAAGGAGAATTTAAAACCAGGATGTGTGTTCGTTAAGGCCGCTAACACGCAACAGTGTTCCTACCTGCAGACTGATGGCGCTGTTCGGCAGCGAGACTGGGACAAAGATCTGAGTTGTGGTCTGGCCTGTTGCGGTCAGCAGCGTCTGCGGCTGACCCAGGACCCCGGCAGGGTGGCTGATGAACAACTGCTGCAGGCCGGGAGCCGCGGGCTGAGCCTGGTTCTGGATCTGAGTGATGATCTGGGTTTGGGTCTGGAGCTGCAGCGGCTTCCCGGCCGACACCGTCACGTCCTCCAGCTTCACCACTTGGGGGCTCAGGATGGCGGCGCCGGGGGAGCAGCTGGACAGAACTGGGCCCTCCATCTTCACGGCGCTGGAGCTCAGAACCGGGTCGGCCAGGCCCCTCTTCTCCACCTCCAGCTGCATCTTGAGCTCCTCCACCAGCCGCTGCTCCCGCTCCAGCTTCCTCATCAGATCCTCGATCTGCCGCTGCTTCTCATGCAGCCGCCGGTCCCGCTCCTCCGGCCGGGGAGAACCGGAACCAGAACCCGGCTGGGCTTCGGCCTCAGACATGCTGATGTCCAAGTGAAGAGCGGCCGGGTCCGAGGGGATGGGTGAATTTGGTGGGGTGGAGCACGCCCTCTCCGGCGCCACCTGTTGGACTGGAAGAATGACAGCAGGCGCGGTGGCGGAGGACGAAGAGACCTCCATGGGCACTGAGGAGGCGGCGGTGGATATGGGAACGACGGGCGGAGCCGGCAAGGAGGCGTTTTCCTGGAACGGCTTCAGTCTCTCTATCAGATCCGTTTTGGTTCCGGAAACCGGCAGACCGCGCAGCTTCAGCTCCAACTTCAGCTCCGCCACCTGGGAACATCAGGAGGCAGAAATATTCATATTCACACCCTGAAGATTCACAGCTGCAGCAGCTCACAACCAAACTTACAGAGAAAACAGAAATAAAAAACAAAACTGGAACCAGAAATAAAGTGGATTATTTAAACTTTGGAGCTCATTTTAATTCATCATGGGATTAATTAAGTCATTGTTTATGGTGACAGATTGAGTGGAGCTGAACTGTGAAGAAATGCGATTGTGTTTTCCTCTTTGAACGTTCTTCACTGTAAAACAACTTAAACACATTTCCGGTACACCCTTAAATTAGACGCACAGCTACATCTGCTAACAACAGCGATGGAAGCTGCTTCTCTGGTCCATCTGGGGTTCGTTTCTGACTCGAAATGATCTGACTGGACAATGGATCAAAACTTTGTAGTGTTCATGTTGTGCTAACAGCAGTTAGCCTAGCACTGAAGTTTTGCTAGCCTAAAATAGCACGTGAATGCTAGCTTGTATCAGCTAATGCTAATGTTAGCGTCCACAGTCCAGAAATATCTCTCATGTCAGATCTGATATTCAATAATTTGGCAGAAAAAATGGGTTTGAATTGAAAATGTTGCTTATTTTGTCTCCAGTTTTTGACTAAAATACAATTAATTAAGACCTAAAATGGACTGGATTAAAGGTGTTAACTGATTCCCAGCAGTATTTTAATCTAAACCATCCCATAATATCTCTGCTTGAATGTTTGTTCATTTGCTTCACAGTTCAGTTCCACTTTGTTTAAATAAATCATTTTGTATCTAATGTGAGTAAATCTGGTAAAAACCAGAATATTTCTGCAGGTGTCTAATACCTTCATCTCGTCCAGGTTGGCTGGCAGGACTCCTGGCTTGCGATTGGCCAGCAGGTTGTTGGGTCGCAGCGGAGCGGACGGCACCGGGGGGCCGGTGGGCAGAGACACTACGATGGAGGAGGGGAGGGCGCCGACGCCGCTGCTCTGACTCTCCGCCACCGGCCTGCAGCAGGAGATTATTTATTATCACTTGATCAGAAAACCTGGAAGCGGAGGCCATGTCAATATGACAGCAACCAGCTCTGCTCCAAGGGTTTCACATTTCAGTAGGATGGAAAAAGGTTTAATTAAAATGTTATTATTGTCATTATTATTATAACAGGAGAAAACAGGAAGTAGGTTAGCTATGCTAGCTTGACTTTGATAACTTTCACATGTTGCAGTTTGGTGTGTTTTGGTTCAGTTAGCACTAAAATAAGAACACACACACACACGCACACAGGTATTGGTTTATTAAAACGCCATCCATCCACATGAGTTCCTGGGTTAGTGTGTGTGTGTGTGTGTGTGTGTGTGTGTGTGTGTGTGTGGTTCCCTACTTGAGTGGCGCTGGCAGGATGGTCTGGTAGTTGTAGTGCTGCTGCTGCTGCTGCTGACTGAGGATCTGCAGCTGCAGGAAGAGCTGCTGCTGCTGCAGCAGGCGGGCGTACGACGAGTCCATGGGCGGCTCGCCGGCGTCCTGCTTCTGGTCCGGAGGGACGTACTGGTGGTACTTTAGCTTCTTCACACGCGACTTGGCCTCTTTGCCCTTCTTGCTGCGGCTCTTCTCAGACAGACTTTTCTGTTGGCTTTGCTGGAATTTAATCAGAAAAGAAACTGAACAAACTGACCTGCAGCAGGTTTCACACAAAACGTGTTAAAATAATAAATATAAAGATGATAATAATAATAATAATGTACTGTTGAAAGCAGTGCAATAACAATGTTATTTAATAAAAAGTACAAAGATTCGAACAGCCGACTATCGCCATGACGACGCTGTTTATGATGAGTTCACTGTAAAACACAAAACTACACCAGGTATTTGTCTAGTTTCTAACAAAAATATTATTACACTGAAAATAAACTAATTTAAGTAACTTTTCAGAAAAATACTGCCGCTTTTTAGAGTCAATCCTTCCTTAACATTGATTTTTAAAAACGTTTTAGTTTCATTGACAGATTATTCAGTTGATATAGGAGAAATAATCTGCCAGAGGAACAAAAGTTTTATCAATATTCCAAGAATTATTGACTGAAAATAACCTTTATATGATACTGAAAAGTTACTTGTAAGTTTTGTATTGTTTATAGTGTAATGAGATATTTTCATCAGAAACTAGAACTAATACCTGGTAGAGTTTTGTGTTTTTACAGTGAGCTCATCATAAGTCATATTTAACATTTTTACAGTGGTCTGATTGGCTGCGCTTGCTGAAGCGCCGATCTCACCTTAACCAGAGTCGGCCCCGGTTTGGGAGCAGCCGGAGTGGCGGTGGGCGGAGCCTGCTGGACAGGTGGACAGGTGAGAGGCTGCTCATTGGCTGAGGCTGGCTTTGGGAAGTCTGCGCTTGGAAGAGGCTGAAGCAGCAGAAAGAGAGTTGAAATAAACATGAGAGTAAATCCTCCTGAAACCAGCGGGGGGCGCTCCGTCTCTGACCTGCAGCATGGCGATGGCAGGCAGTACTGCGGGCGCCGGGCCTAGGGGCGGGGTTTCCAGGACTCTGCTCTCTCCAGGTGAAGGGGCGGAGCCCTGAGACTCCTGGCTGGCAGGTTGCTCCGGAGAAACGGCGTCATAGCAACCGTCCTCCTCCAGAACCTTGGGGTAGTTGACCTGGCCCACTGCGGGTCAGCAGCAGAGCCCTCAGTTTGTGCCGCGCCCAGCGGGGAGTCCCAGCAGCGGCGGCGGCTTACCTATAATGGCCTCCTTGAGGTTGGACGCCACCGGCAGGATGTTCTTCTCCACCAGCTCCATGGGGCCGGGCCGCTGGGCGATCTTTTCGTTCAGGTTGTCGGCCAGCCGCGCCCGCTTCAGCTTCATCTGGGTCGCCTGGAGCGACGGCTCCGCCCCAGTCTCTGCAGGGGGAGGAGCCAAAACGTCACGCACTCAGAAAAACAGCAACGCATCACACGGCTTTAACTAAATAAAGATGGAGGACAGCAGCACCTTGCAGGATGTGCATCCGGACCAACTCGGCGCGCTCCGGCCGGCTGCGGATCTTGTGCTTCAGGAAGTTCTCCGTCTGAAAACAAGCCAGGATGTCAGCAAACGATTCATCTGATGAATAATAACCAACTAATTTAGGAATCGACTTTTAACTGGAGCATAAAGACGCTAAAAAGGCTGAAAGAACCAAATGCAGCCAAAACTGAACAGAAAAATATAAACGTTTAAGACAAAAATCTGCTCCTGAACTCCAGAAGTTCAGATTCACATTCTGGAAAATCTCCTATTAATCACCTCCAGCCATTCAATTAGTAATTAATAATAGATCAGTTCTGCTATGAACTGATCAGCTGCAGGGGAATCCTTCGCTTCAAACTTTATTACATTTAGGCAAGAAATGTTTTAGTCCAATAAAGGAATTGATTTACTTCTTTTAATCTATTTCTAATCTTATATAAAAAGACTCAGGTGGTTAAATGGCCCCATTAATCATCACAATAATTGATTAAGAACAATACATCACAATATTAGACAACTTTAATTATTAAAATTAGAACAATCTCTAATAAAAAATGCAGATCTTGAGAACTTCTGCTGATCCAGGTTTTCTGTAAAATGCATCTAAATCACAGAAATACCTTCAACCTATTATCAATAACGACCGATAATTTATCTCCATCCTTTTCAGGCATGAAAATAAAAGCAGAATTCCCTTAAAGAGATTTTATGTTCTCTGGTTTAATATAACACAAACTGTCAATAATAAAAAGTTTCTGTGTTTCTGACACTTTATGCCAGCGGCGGCCATATTGGATAGTGAACTCAGAGTTTCCATGGTTCATTCTGAGCAGGAATCCGAAGCGTGTTCAGGAGGCGGTGTGGAGTTTTGCTCACCCTGGCTCGCTCCAGGCTGCGGATCTGGCCGTGGAACGCTGCCGGACTCTTCAGAGCTGCGACACAAACACACATAACAGTTCTCCTCCTCGTCCTGCGCCGGCCGGCTTGGAAGACTTTACCGACTCTGACCCGAGCGGGCGGCGGCGCACGAAGCCGCCACCGCGCCCCCGGCGGCGTTACTCACGCGGCATGATGCCCTGGTCCACCAGCTGCTCCCGGGTCCGCCGCTGCTGCAGTCGCAGCTGCAGCACTGCAGGAAGAGCAGAGACGCATCATGACGCAACGACCACAGAACGACACGGGCAACAGGGAGCGCGAGAGCAAACGGTAACCATGGAAACGCATCACTCCTGCCCAGACGCCGCTCTGACCTTACCAGAGTCCTTAAACCAGGGGTGTTCAAAGCGCGGTCCAGAGGCCGCCTGCGGCCCTTCAAATGATTCTGGGTGGCGCTTACTCAGAACCCAACAATAATCTAAACTTGACATGTAACAAAACTAATTCATAAAAACAACCAGTTTTACTAAAATAGAGACTTGGGCAGGCCCGGTTAATGAAGTTTTTAAAGTCAGGGTGCTGTGGTGCTGCAGGGGCCCGAGGGGTTCAGTCGTCCACGCTGCCGCAGGTTCGATTCCCGGCCTGGTGACCTTTAGCCCCATGCTCTCTCTGTCCTGTCCATTCACTATCAAAAGGCGACTAGAGCCAATAAAACCTTAAAACAAAATAAGGCAGGACTGACACGAAAAGAAAACGCAGAGAAACATCAACCTGAAAAGAAGCAGAACCGAGACAAGGAAACGGGCGCAGAGCTCAGCTCACACATTAACACAGGGCCTAGTCAAAGTATGCAGGCCAACGTTTTCCCAGCAGATTTCCTGTTGGCGGAAATGTTCTGCTGCTCGGCTCCACAAACACACCGTGACCTTTGACCCGGACAGAGGGATGACCTCACAGATCTGGAATGACAAACAACGTCTGGCACAAACTTGGAAAATCACAAGCAACAGGGGGGGAGGGGCAACTGAGGGTCGAAGGGGGTGTAATGGAAAATGTTGTAATGTTCTCCTCACCCCTCCTGCTTATCAAGCTGCCCTCACATTGACCTCTGCAGTGCCATGTAACAGCAGGAAGTCCTTGACCCTGGAAGCTCTCTGAACCCAAAGAACTAGATTCTGGGGTGTAACCCCAGACCAAGCAGACCAAGGGGCAGACCGTCTGAGTCGGGTTCATCACCATCAGGGATCCACAGCTCTGGTCCAATCAAGTCTCTCATCTCTGACCAGAACCTGAAGCCAGATCCACTGCTGGTCAGACAGACTGACAGACAGACTCCTTTCACTCTGGATTTCTGCTCTCACCTTGCAACGTTTTAATACTTTTCCCATTTTCTTCTCATGCAGACTCTTGTTAAAGTCATTTCTGACATGACGGGGCAACAAGGGGCAACAGAGGTACCGGCACAGCAACTCGACTTCAGGAGGGACAGCCGTCTGTCCACAGATTTATCTGCTGGGATTTCCTGTGTTTGGTGCCCCTCCCCACCCTGTTGCTGCTTCATCCTGACTCCATGCTGAAGCTGCCAGAGACAGAAACTCTCCTCATGTGGTTCAAATCCCTGCTGACTCAATGACCAGAGACTTTAAATCAACACTAAAAACCTCTAAACAAGAAGGAAAAAATGGAGGAAGAAACATTTATTTCAGATCCTACAATCAAAACAATTAAAAATGTTAATAAGTCCCACCACTATTACTTTGACTTTTCCTCCAATCAACACACACTTAGTATCAAGTTGCTGTGAGAATGTGGGACTTTGAGCTGCTTCCTTTCAATGAAACCATTGACAGGCTGTCCTTGTTGGCACAAACATCCTGATCTGGTGGATCAGAAACCAAGAACTGGAGCAGAAATTACATCCACTAGTTAAATGTTTCTTTCTTTAACTGGTTTTATTTGTCTGAAGTGATTACGTCCACATGTGATGAATCCCAGGCAACTGGCTCTCAGAGTGTTTTTAAACCTCTGGGTAGGTTGCCTGTCTGCTGGGTCTCTCTGTTGCCTCTCAGCACACCGTTTCTCCTGACTGCCTGATGTCGGTGCGCTCTCTCTGCCGTTCAGCTAAATGAATCACTTCTTCTGTTTCTCAGTCAGAGGCTGCCGTTCTTTCCTTAACATTTTTTCTTTCTACATATTTTTCAGCTACAGTCATGGAAATTAATGCGACCACAATGAGACACACGGTCCAACGCAATTTAAAAGAAAAGCTGCTTTTTTTTTTTTTTAAACGCAGAGATGATGGCTTCAGATTTAGGCCAAAGGCTCGGAGGCATGAGCGCATTTTACCGCTTGCTATTTTTAAACACATTACAACTGATCTGCTAAAACCTTACCAGATATTTCTGTTTTTAAAGGTTTTGTTGGCTCCTGTGGCCTTTATCTGAAAGTAGGAAACTGGGTAATGAGAGGGGGGAAGACATGCAGCGAATCATGCATGGCCGGGAATCGAACCTGTGACCACCGTCACCAGCACTAAGGCCTCGATAAGGGGGTCATGCTTTGCCCCGGTGCCACCGCAATATTTCTGTCTCTACTGCAAACATCTTAGTGCACTAGAAACAAGACTTTAAATAACTTTACAGTAAAATAGAGGAGCTTGTTTTGAGTTAGTAACTCCTTAATAGTGAAAATAGTAAAAAATAATCTGTATAACTGGAAGTTTTTCAAATCAATATTATGAAATTATTAAGATAAAAGGATTTCTAAGTTTCCTGCAGGAGAAATCAAAAAACAGGAGCAAAAACAGCAGAACAACAACAACACAAATGTCAGATCGGCAGAAGGTCCACATAACCATTTCCATTCACATACAATCCATCCTCTTCATGCTACTCTTCATCGTCTGGGCCTCCTGTTACTCTGAAAATACCTGACTGAAAATGAAAACAAGCTCTTGTAACTTGTTGAAAAGTTTTCTGTCAGTTAGTTTTGTCTTATTCTAAGCTTTGTGTTAAAAACTAGACGGAGATATTTGTGTTTTTGCAGTGAAGGATCCAGAACAAATATTACAGATCAGAATTGAACCACAGAGCAGGACAGAAAGTTCTGATCCATAAGCTGCACTGCAGATTTTAATCTCTATGAAAACAAATAATCTGACAGGAAGGTTTGAGCGGCGCTCGGTCCGACCTGCGGCGGTTTTTACCAGGATGACGGAGCCCAGAGCCGCTGGTTGCCATGGTTTCAGGAGGATTTAATGAGCGTCGTCGTTTCTGCTGACAGCAGCAGACGAGCCGCCAACATGGCGACACATCAGCACCTGCCTGGCCGCCCGTCTGCTGGGAAACTACCACTCACACTTTCCACTGGTGGGACGCTGCCAGTCTGCCTCAGAGAACTGGGAGAACTGGGATTAAACCAGCCAATCAGATCGAGGTGCGCTGTAATGACCCGGATCTCTGCTGGCCATCTGAGCCCTGATCAGAACCAGACGGGTTCAAACACTGGAGGAGTTTGTGAAGGCTAATGATGATGATAATGAAGGCCTTGTATAAAGCCAAGATGGCAGCCGGAAGAGACGTTGGGTCAACATGCAGCCGATCGTCTTCATAAATAATAACAATAAACTTTGGATCAGTTTCAGAAACGTTTTTATCTATATAAACCCAAACAACATTCTTTTTTTTCAAACTTTTTTCTCACAGTTTTGTGATTTTATTCTCGCTGTCCGGCGGCACCACCGTCGCTGCGGCAGAGCGTGTTCTCACCGTTCTTGCGCTCGTTGAGTGGCGGCAGGCTCTGCGTGGGCTGCAGCGACAGCTCCTCCATCTCGTGGGTCACCGCCTCGCTCTGTGGGCTTGGCACCAGCAGGCTGGATATCCCACAATCCCCCTCTGCTGCGAGCTGCTGCCGGGACGCCCAGGGCTCCATCCTGCCTCTGGAGGGGGCGGCCGGGGAGAGCGAGAGAGAGCGGTCTGGGTCACCGCCCTTTAAGCAAGGCAACCTGCAGGGAGAAGGCTTGTCAATAGGAAGTAGAAACTGTTTGGAGCGAAGCGGCTTGATGTTCCTGTTGGCCTCAAAGCTGCAGGAACTTTTATAAAAAACATTTTTTAACACATTCATTAAATCCGACTCCATGTTGTTACGGTTTAATATGAAACAGATGATCTGAACAGATCACTCTCTGAACTGCTGCTGGCTGAAGAAATGAACCAAAAACAACCAATCAGAGCTGGGGGGTGGGGCTTATGGCTGTTATGCACTAAGCCCCGCCCCTGGCTCTGATTGGTTGAGAAGAAACTTTTAGTTTAGATTTTGGTGAAAAAAGTTGATGGGTTACATGAAACTCAAAGTCTGATTTTATTTTTAGTTAATGAACTTTATCATTGAGTCTCATGTTTTTATTTTCATTTATTTATTTGTTTTTTCTTTTTGCATTATTCTACTGTTTATTCTGATCTTTGTAATTTTTTCAGGGGAAATAAAGTAAAAATTATTTTATTTACCATAATGCACAGGTCTTCTTATCTTTTAAGTATTGAAATTATGATGTTGTGACTAAATGTTTTATAAAATTTGCTTCATTGGAAATCAATAAAGATAAAATAAAATTAAAGGTGTGAAAACAAAGCAGGAGGCGGAGTCACAAATAACCTGAAATATTTGGAGAATAATCGTTTCTTACTCAGCAGCAGACGATGACATCATGACGACAACGGAAACTTTAAGAATAGAACCGAGTCAAGTTTCTTCCTGCCTCTGGCTGCAGAAGCAGGAAGACGAACAAAGATTAAAACAAACTCGCTCTGATTCAGATGGTTCCTGGACGGAAAACAAACCGGAAAGGTTAAACATCAGAAGAAGAAAACTGATCAAACTGAGCGCTCAGCTTCCATCAGGCGGCGCCCGCATCGTTCTAATGAGGCCCGCTGAGCGGCCGTTCAGGAACGTCCAAATGAAATGCTGCTGCTACAGGCGTTTGCAGAGCAGCAGGGACCAAAAGCTATGATGATGATGATGATGATGATGAAGCAGCACTTGGAAATGCCGGGTGAAATCATTGAACACACAGAGCTGCAGCAGGGGCTGATGGGAAAGCTTCAATCAGCACACAGCTGATGCATTTTAATGAGCCTAAAGGCTAAAAATTCAGTTAATGTTGGAAAAATACGTTTACATTAAAACTACGATCACACGCAGAAAAACGCGACTCAAATCCGACTTTTCACCCAAAACAAAAACCCGGAACTGAGTTTTCATCAGATTGTTACTCAACGGCAGAGTGTCTTCAGTCAGAAGCTTCTGCAGCACCACTGCAACCCTCACCTCTACAGGACACCGGCCTCTTCGTGATGGGAGTTACGGTTCATTCCTGAAAGTATTTTTGAGCTGAACAGCTTGTGGTAAATATTTTATGTTCAAACCATTTCTAACTTTGAATTTTTTGGTAGTTTTTCTAACATTTGATCCATTAATCATTAAAGTTTTAGTCATTAATCTGAAGTGGGTCTGACCCGCCCCCTCTGGAACCGGGCCAGGCCCAGAGGTCTGCATTCAAACCACTGATTCATATCTGGTTCAATAATAATATCCAGATTCATAATCATTATTTCAGTCATGTTGAGAGCATGAAGTTTTAACTGGATGAACTGGTCCCATCACATTAGCTTCTCCTCTCATCCATTCATAACGTTCTGATTACCTGAAACCACACAGCATAAAACATGCTTTTATTTTAGAACCGGATTTCCTGCTAAAGGAAATAAAACATTTATTTTGGAAGGAATCAAATGTGTCTTTTTAAGCTGGTCAAACTGGAGAAAGAAATGACTCAATGATATTTGGGTTAACCGGAAAATTTGGAGAAATTGACGTTCAATGATCAGATGGGAAGAATTTCACAAGCAAAGCAAAAGGAGGGAAAGAAATGAAGGGAGAGATGTTGGATGGATGGATGTCAGCAGGCTGAGCGGAGGAGGGCGAGGAGGAGAAGGAGAGCTGCAGATCCAGATGGCGGCGCCACATGTTGCTCTGACATCATCACCTCTTCCTGAATGCCGTGCGCCACGGCTTCATCTCAGACACAAATCAGCAAAACAAAAAGAAGAACAAGAAGAAGAAGAATGCCTCAATGAGCTCACACCTGTAGGGAAGGTTCAGGTAACCAGCCGACACGATGCTGCTGCAGCAGCAGCTGCAGCAACATGTCATCAGGCAGCGTTCCTTCACCCTGGTGTGTTTGATGTTTCAGAGCGAAGCCTGAGGCCACGCCCACACCGCCCTGGGCGACGCCCACACCGCCATCAATCATCATCAGAGAAGGTCATAAATCTACGTCACCTGATCTGATCAACGTCACAAAAACAGAGAAGATGTGACTGGTTGATTATTACTTTACTCATTGATCAGCACATTTTGCAGAACTGTTACTGAAGCTTCATTTATGCTAATTAAAAATACAATTAAGTTAAAAATCTAATTCCTTTTTTAAAATGAGAAATTCAACATTTTATTTACTTTGTTTCAATAACAGCCTTCCTTTAGTGAATGATGAATCTGCAGCTAAAGAATTATTCTAACATGAAAAAAACTGATCAATACAAAGCAGAGCTGATCAGTTATTGATTAACTGATCAATAACTGGATGAAAAGTGATTAATATGAGATTATTTTACAGAACTTGAACCAGGAGAAGCTAAAACTGAACTAGAGGAGTTCTGAGAACAGATTTACAGATAAATTATATTTTCATCTTAAACTCTAAATGTTTGTATTTTTCTTAAAGTTTTGGCTTCATTTCTGCTCTGAATAAGTTTTATTTTCAGATGCTCGACACTCCAGTTAATGATTAATGGATTACTTAAGTAGTTTTATTTGTAACCGTTTTTTTTGTTTCGTTTCATTTGGAGCGGCCAAATCTTTGAGGGGGTTCAAGATTAGGGTGATGGTGCAGAGTCCTGCAGAAAGATGAAGGTCAGTGCTGATTTCTGATGATGACTGAGCAGTTTTATAATTTTATATGTTCATCAGCATCTCTGAATAAAAACAAATGATTTGTTTCTAGAAGTTTCTGACCACTGGACAGATGCTAAGTCTCATTTTCTGTCAGAAACAGGAAAAGTAAATGGAAATCTGAATAATTTGTGTCCTGACTGTGTATGTAAAGCATTGGGATTAGAGTTGAACAAGGTCGTAATTCAGCTCAGGGTGTGTCTGTTTCCTCTCCCACGGCCTAATCAAAGCTCGCACTAGTCCAGCAAAACGAAAGAGGTTTTATATCCGCCACACAAAAACAAAAATCCCTGAAAATTAATCTCAGATGGAGAAACAGAAAACTGGGCTCCATGGCAACTACAGATCAATATTTCATAATCCTGATTTAAACAAAAAGCAGGTTCAAAACGAGGAAATGAGAGCAACAACAGACAGGCGTCTCCACAACAGCAACACAGGGAAGGAGGTCAAAGGTCAGCTCTACTACGAACAGGTCTGGATGAGACGAATGCCAGAGATAAAGACCCAGAAAGAAAGAATCAACAAACCGCCGACGACACGTTCAGATTAATAATCACCCAGAAATAAAAACGCATGGCAGGTGAAGAGGAAATCTGTGAATTTAAATAATCTATTATCTGTGAGACAGGAGAACATCTGGAGATACTGAGCTGATCACAGGAAGCAGAGATGAAGCAGAAATGTCCTACTTAAAGCTCAGACCGAACCTTTATCTTGTAGAAAATCACAGTTCAAACTGGGAGACACTAAAACTGAAAAATATATTTAAATTTTATTCATATCATTAAAAACCTGGCCTTTTCCATGAGAATCAAGGAGACTCAGCAACAGACTTCAGTGTGGAAGTTGAAGCCGAGGAAAGCTAGCTGTTAGCATCATCAGTGACTGTTGGTTCAGGCTGATCTACAACTAAACTTTAACATTTACACTTTGTATTTATTTTAACCAGATACTAAAAAAGATCCACCTACCGCATGACGTCACTTCCGCCTGATGCATTAAAGCGCATTTTATTATTTACCTGGAGCATACTGAAAACTGTTTCATGTGAGGAGGAACTTTTTCACACAACCTGTTAGCTTAGCATACAGTCCAAACCTGTGGAGAACAAACCAGCTACCTGACAGCCAGGTGAGGTTTCTCTGAGCTGAGTGACATCACCGTGGGACCGCTGGTGGGAGTGAGTGGGTGTGGGATAAGCTAGCACTGGCGAGCTACCTTAAACCGCCAGGTGTCAAAGATGAAGCGGCGTCTGTCATTTCCAGAAAAACGTCCCACGGTAGTGAGCCCACTTTCCCACGCGCCCCCGGGTAGTTTCTCCCCACGCTCGCCTCCTGTCGCGCAGTGTCACATCCCGACCCGTTCCCCAACAACAACCTCCTCTGGTTAGCTTCGGTTAGCTCTCTCAGGCTAGCCGGCTAAAAACAAGCCAGAACCGGCCCGGCTAGTGGGCTCTTACCGAACTCTGTCGACTCGAAAGTAGAACCCATCCGAGCCGTGGATCAGGACATGTCCATCGGGCTGGAGCAGATTTTTCTTTTCCTGCCGTCTCAATACGAGGCTGAAGTTTATTTTGCGGAGTAAAATGGCTGCGCCTCGTCTGGCTGCGGGATGCAGTGACGTCAAGACGTTGGAGGGGGGAAGAGGGCGTGGCCTCCTCGTGGATTCACACACTTAGAAAAATAAAACTAAGGTTATTTAAACACGGTTCGGCAACAGAAGAATTTACAATTCTATAATCAGATTTAACTAAAATAAAGGCGCGGCCGTTATTAGACCGGAATCGGAGCAAAAAAGTAACAGTCTTCATTCCAGGGTTCCAAGCTCTAATAAAAAATAAATAGAAGCATCATTTTCAGTAATGTCATATAGAAAGTTCAACAGGAATCAATTTTATTCTACAATAATTTCACTTTCTTTCTATAAAATATGAAACATCTTTTATGATGTCAGTTTGTGTTTGTGCGCGGCAGCTGGAACATCTGCAGCGTTGTGCAGGAACTCATGCAGCATCCTGGCGTTGTTGGCGTTCCCCAGAGCGGCTGCCAGCTCGTCGCGGCTCCGTTCCGCCAGCTCCGCCAGGCTGACGGCGCTTCTCACCAGTGCCCGGTAGTTCTTGGCGTTGACGCCCGGCATCTTCATCAGGAAGTCGTACGGCCCAGGGTTGTAGAGGTCCACCGACTCGCCGGCTGCGTCCGACTCGGCCGTGACTGCCTGGGCGGCGGCGGCGTCCGGCTCGGGCCGGCCCAGCTTCAGCTCCTGGAAGAGCTCGGCGGTGGCGTGCGGCGACGGGCACCACAGGATCCGAAGGCGGGGGAAGTGTAGCGTGAGCAACGTGAGCTTGGAGGAGACGTCGGCGGAGGAGATTTCGCTGCGGAAGTCCGAGCGGGCCATCAGAGAGAACGGCTTGGCCGGGTCGAACTCGATCAGCAGCAGAGGCTTCCGGTAGCAGCGCGTCATGGCGAGGCACTGCGCGTAGAGCCGGCCGCTCTGCAGCGAGCCGATCAGGTCGCTGACGCTCTTCCGCTCCACGCAGGTGTCGGGCGTCAGGATGTAGTCGCCCACCTCCAGCGTGACAGGCTCGATGTCGAGGCCGCGGCGGTGCAGGAGCGCCGGCAGCTCGCTGCGGAACTCCCGCATGTCCACGATGACCCTGGAGGGCGCTGCGCCCGGCTCCTGGCCCCCTGCAGGCCGAGGCAGGAAGGACAGCCTTCATTTTTACACATTTACTGAAACTGCCACCAGTGCTAACAACCAATCAGAGCCAGGAGGCGGGTCTTAGTGCTGTTAATCATGGCCTTGCTCTCTGCTACGCTGAAGTTGGCATAGCATGTTGTGAATGCTAAGGCTAGTTAGCGTAGCCACTGATGATGCTATGCTAAATGTTTAATGATTGACAGCACTGATTAAGCCCCGCCTCCTGGCTCTGATTGGTTGTTGAGTTCAGTGAGAAAGTCGATCTTTTCACAGATGAATAAATATTTAAAAACGCATTTTTAATGAAAATGGAACTGCAGGTTTACTGTGTGAACATGAACCCGGATGCTGCTGTAGAAAAAGATAATTTCTGCTTTGATTTGCTGAAAATGAAAACGTTGCAAATTGTGGTTTCACAGTGAGGCATGGTGAGCGGAACCAAACGGACCTGCTCTCCTGCTGTTGGTGGCGCTGTTGGCCGGCTCTAAACTCCTGGCCAAGTCCAGGTTGGTGTTCTCTCGCCCCTCTCTCTCCTCGGGGATCACCATGGTAGCTTTTTCTCTGCATAGATACACACACACAGACAGTGAGTAGATATACAGTCTCAGCCAGGCGGTGAGGTCAAAGGTCGGCTCTTGGGCCTGGTTCTGACCTGATCAGAAGCTCGAAGGCCTTCTTCTCGTGGGACAGCGCTGTGAGGTACCTCTGCTCCTCGGTGGAGCCGCCGTAGATCAGGAAGTAGACGCGCAGCGGCTTCCCGGGCCGGCCGGCTCTGTGGACCTCCAGCTGGCGGACGAAGCTGAGCTCGGCGTCATACAGAACCACGAAGGTGGGCTGGACTTCCTGCAGAACCCGGGTCAGGCTGTGCGGGTCGGAGCAGCCCCTCAGAGGGTGGATGACTGTCAGTGGCTCCTTCAGGATGCCGTAGTAGGAGTCAGACGACAGGTTCAGGTTCAGCTGCTCTTCCTCTTCCTCCATCAGGTGATCTTCATCATCATCGCCGCCCCGCTCCTCCTCTTCCTCTTCCTTCCTCATCATCATCTGAGTCAGTGTCAGAGAAGCTCGGCTTTTCCCCGTCTTGGTGCTTCGTTTCTGCACCGGTTCTTTCCCCTTCCCTCCTTTTTTCACCCGACCTTTCCCCTTTTTCAGTGAGTCCGGGTCAAAAGTCGCGGCCGCTGTAGCAGGGTCCCGTTTCCCGATGGTCCGGGCGTAAAGCCGGTTCAGCAGCCGATCAGAGCCGTGCTTGATGAGCTGCTGCAGCTGCGCACAGGTCCGGTCGTCGCTGGCGCAGATCAGAACCCGACCTGCAGGCGCAGAGACAGACTTCCTGTTGGTAACAGGAAGGAGTATTCACACCGCTAGCCCAGGGCACACTAACTGAAACGGCACAGAAGCTCCAGCTGCGTTTCTTTAAAATGTCACCAAATCTGTGTCTATAAGAAACAGAAAAAGTTTCACAGCTGCTGTTTCTGTTCAGTGATTCCAGTTTGTGGAACTTTATGGAAACGCAGCAGCATCGAGTCCGGACCGCGATCCGGGAATAACATCCCGCAGTCGCCCACAAACAGAGTAAAATAAAATACCTTTATTTTATTATCCTAACAGCAGAAGACAGTTTAGTTCCACTGACAGATGATTCATAACAAAACATTTGAAATAATCTGATAATGGAACCTGAGACTTTTCATCAACATGAAGGATTATTGAGTGAAACCAGCTGCTCTATTTTACTGAACAGTTATATATAAGTTAGTTTTATGTTATTTTAACTTTAGTAAGATATTTTTATTAAAAACTAAAGCAAAAACTCCCTGAACATCTGTGGGAATATTTTCAGAAATAATGAAGGATATTATCTATTAGAGATAATATGAAAGGTTAATCCAGATTATTTAATGAAAGGTTAATCCAGATTATTTAATGAAAGGTTAATCCGGGTGTCGTGCCATTATCAGCTCTCACCTGGTTCCTGCTGAGCGTTCTGGTTTTCCTTCTTGATCTCGTCCAGAACTTCAGTCAGAACCTCCCACTTTGGACTCTTCTCCAGCACCAGCTCCCGCTTGACCTCTGGAACACGCTGACCTTCAGACAATCAGACGGAAAGTGAGCGTCGCGGACAGGAAGTGTGCGCCACAGACAGGAAGTAAGCACCACAGACAGGAAGTGTGCGCCACAGACAGGAAGTAAGCACCACAGACAGGAAGTGTGCGTCGCGGACAGGAAGTGAGCGCCGCGGAGAGGAAGTGAGCGCCGCGGACAGGAAGTGTGCGTCGCGGACAGGAAGTGTGCGTCGCGGACAGGAAGTGAGCGCCGCGGACAGGAAGTGCACCGCAGACAGAAAGTGTGCG